>JANSVB020000018.1:796604-807838 GCA_025504935.2 Erythroxylum haughtii
AACAGATTCTTAGTATAAATAAGCCATAGACGAGGAGAGAGGGCATGCGTATACTGTTGAGGAGTGAGCCATAGGCGAGAGGAGCTGGTCCTCGAAATCCAGCAGTGTTATTTCCATTCAATCAAAGAGCAATATACAGAAATTCATAGATTTCTTCTTACCTTGTTCTGGAAATCTATCACAATTGTTCCTTGTTACTTTATGTAGGAGTGTTCCAGTGGGAAACAAGTATATATGGCTTATCCATCTGGAAAGTTGTTTCTTGAAGTTGATGTTTTGTGTAAGAATAAAAGAACACGTTTATAAGGTTCAACTGGTCAATTATTGTTTCATCTGTGAGTCATTACTAGAGCTTCTCTCAGCACATGGCACTTTATGAAATTAAAGGTGCAAATGGAAGATATTCTCAATAATATACTGGATCATTTTCCCAAAATATCACGGTCATGGAGTTGTTGGCTTGATGGTAGTTCAGGACTTTGCATTAAAGTTTCTGTGCTGATATTGGGGTAGATGATCATAGGAATATTGCCACTGAACTATGGTTCTCATACTTTCGAAATTGAAATTTGTTGGCTAGTTGATAGCTGTGATAGTCTTGTTTGCACTGGCTAATTTGCCTTGTTTTGAAGTCTAGTATAAGCTGATGACAATTTTGGATTGTTTTTCTTAGAATTTCAATTTACTTGTGCATGCGTGTGTTAGATTTTTTTTTTAATTTAAGACTTTATAGAGATTGGTACAACTGAAATGAATTGCATAATTTTTCTAGAAAAATCTTTTATTAATGGCAATGTTGTTTGTGGTTCAGGTTGTTGCAATCAGGGATATAATACCCCCACCCCAAAGAGAATCATTTAATGATGTTTATATCGCCTACGAGCTAATGGATACTGACCTGCATCAGATAATTCGTTCTAATCAGGCATTGTCCGAGGAACATTGTCAGGTTGGCATTGATATTTCATGTTTAGTTGTAATATTAATTGGTACTACATTTTGTGCCATCAGAAGTCTCTTACACTTCAACTATTTAGCTGTAGATCAACTTGAGTCTTCTTGTAAGCACTCCACATGTCTTGTGTAAGCAAAGCTTTTGATGTTGCTATTTGTAGTCGGTAGAAATCAATGGTTCATCCATGAGTAACTGATATGGATAGTTTTTTCTTTTGTGCTTGTTCATTTACACCATTCACCTGTAGCTTGATGATAAGCCTTCAAATGAATCAAGTGACGTTGTTCCTTGGTCTGGCTGTTATGTTGTTGTTGGGGCTAGTGCAATGTTAGATGATGTTGTGTTTGTGGTCACGGCAAAAGAATATTCTTCTAGGATATTTAAGCCTTTTAAATTTAGTTTTGTGAAGCTGTAATTGCATATACTGCCTTCTTATTAATCTTGAATCAATTACAGACCTACCTCATGTGGTTCTACAAATATTTGGGGAAAAAGAAATTTTCGTTTCATAGTATCCTGTTATGAAGGATCACTATAGAATTTGAAAATTGAACTAAGACTATTGATTTTGTAGAGATGAATCACATTCTCATGCAACATACAAAAGGAAAGCTACCAAAAAATTCGAAAATAAGAATAGAAAGACTAAATGGTTTAAGATTTAGCAGTTAGATAATCAACAGTGTTTGAAAACTACTTAAATGTTGTGTCAGACCTGAACTAAGGTGGGATAGCCAAATACAGCTATGTTGGATTGGCATTAAAGCCTTCTGAGTATAGAGAAGCGAAATTTGTGCTTAATTCCTTTTGACTTTGTTATAAATGATTCGTTTGAAATTGGAAAACCTATGCTTGTATTACAGATAGGTACGTTCTTTCTTCTTTTCTTTTTATGAGGGAGGGATGAAGGAATTTTTGCTAAATTTCTTCAGTCTTAAGTTTTGAATGTTCCATTTTTTATAATAACTTGCCTGCTTTATGACCTTACTCCTCTGATAAGCTTTCAGCACCAGTTGTGGATGCTGTTGTGGCTGAAAAAATTAACAATTGTTTAATTTAGGAGACTGGGAACATAAATATCTCTGATAAGATCCCTAATATTAACTTGTATTTGGCACTCCTCTCTCACAATGAACAGCTGAATGTCCACTGTGAATATGTGAGTATTAGATGGGTTGTTATTTTCTCAGGCAGATTAACAATTGTTTGAAATTTTATTACCAACTGCTGTATGAAACTTTGACAAGTACTTCCCAATTTGAGATTGCTATGGAATTCCACATATTACGAACTGTTACATCTTTTCCTGTGATCATATAAAGTTCATTAGGATTTTACTTGTACAGAAAATGGTTGACTGCTTGAACAGGATAACATTGAGACATTTAATGCTCTACACTTCTCACTGACTATTTTCTGGATAACCTTTTAACATTTTGCAACTTCTGTTGGGATCTTAAAAATTGGCTCTAAATATGTGGTTCTAGACATGTTTGGCCCGAAGTGACATTCTTTTTCAGTTCTTTCAAATCAAAACACCATTATCCTTTAACATAAAATGTATAACTGAAGCAGTAGACAGCCTGCAACTGATAAAATAACAGCATGAAATTCAAACTTAATGTTGCATGCATCAAATTAAAAACTGATACAGCTTATGGTTTTGGTGAGTTCAACTCGCACAATGTTCTTCTTGTTAGTTAATGATCAGTATCATATATATCCTGCTTTTATATATGTATTCATTTTTTATGCAGTACTTCCTCTATCAGATTCTCCGAGGATTAAAGTACATACATTCCGCAAATGTTCTACACAGAGATTTAAAACCTAGCAATCTTCTCTTGAATGCCAATTGTGACCTAAAGATATGTGATTTTGGTCTTGCTCGGGTTACATCAGAAACTGATTTCATGACAGAATATGTTGTTACAAGATGGTATCGGGCACCAGAGTTGCTGTTGAATTCCTCAGATTATACTGCTGCTATCGATGTATGGTCAGTGGGTTGTATTTTCATGGAACTTATGGATAGAAAGCCCCTGTTCCCTGGTAGAGATCAGGTGAATCAGCTACATTTGCTTATGGAGGTAATTTAAACCTCTTTCTTCCTATTTCATGACAAACTTCAGGATGTCATCTGCCTGAGTTTAGTGGGTTAGTTGTGCAATTTAATGACATAAAGTTAACTGATACTGAATCTTGCAGTTGATTGGCACTCCAACAGAAGCTGAATTGGGGTTTTTGAATGAAAACGCCAAGAGATACATCCGACAACTTCCTCTTTATCGTCGTCAGTCGTTCACTGAGAAGTTTCCAACTGTCCATCCAGCTGCTATTGATCTTGTTGAGAAGATGTTAACATTTGATCCCAGACTAAGGATCTCAGGTCAGCAGAATTTCAATGATTTTGTTTACATCCATATGTCATAATTGGCATGATGTAATTCCTCAGTGTCCCGGTCTTGCATTACCAATTATTCAATTTGTTTCCTGCTATTGCTACAAGAGAATCTCAATGATTTTGTTACATGTAGCAGTAAAGTTCAGTATACTGTTCTGACTTATACTCGCTTACATCGCTGATCATCCGTTAACATCTTTATAATGTTGCAAGTCGTCTAATGATACTGTGCAATGTTTTCTCTTCTTTGTCTATAGTATTTCTTTGTTGAGTCAACAATTTTTCTTTTTTCCATCTATGATGACATGGGATACAAATGATAATTTGTTCCAGTGGAGGAAGCTCTTGCCCATCCTTACTTAACATCGCTACATGACGTAAGTGATGAGCCAGTGTGCATGACGCCCTTCAGCTTTGACTTTGAGCAGCATGCACTGTCTGAGGAACAAATGAAGGAGCTGATCTATCGTGAGGCTCTTGCATTCAATCCTGAGTATCAGAATGAGTGATGATAAGTTCTTACTGTTTTTCGGTTTGTCTTTGAACAGTGTGGATTTTCGTTGCTTACATCTATTTGTTGATGTACATATATGTACCATCCAAAACTGGGTGGTAAATGGGTTCTTGATTGCATCGTGGGCAGATCTTAGGAACAAGAATGATTAAATGGTGTTGTATCGGTTATCCTACTTTTTCCTTGTCTTAAAACAAAAAAAACGAGTGAAACATAAACCAGAAAGGGCAAGCTTTTGTCTTGCATTAGGAGACTGAGACCACCCCAAACAAAGCTATTTCTTTTTAATCAATATTCACCCATTAGAATGAATGTTAACTTAGACAGATAAAAGTAATTGGAACATGAGAGTCTCAGAAATCTCAGACAACTGCTCTCTTAACTCATACCATAGACAAACCTTTTGTACCAACTACAGACATACACGTATCAGGGTCCTAACGGAACAATGTCCAAAAGTTGAATTTTGCCACATTGTGTTTTACTAAGGAAATGAATCGAGGGGAGGAAGAAGACCACTCAAAGGAAGGAATTGCAACAAACTAGAGAGAGAGAGAGGAGAGGAGAGGAGGGGGAGAAAATAATATCAGGCATTCCACGCAACTTAAAGATGTGATCAATTGAGGTGTTTAACTGGAATGAAAAGAGGGTATTTGGTAAACCAGTCGACCACTACCGAGATTACAAAATTTCCCTTAAATGTGGGGAGGCCTTTGATGAAGTTCGGGGTAAGTTCTCTCCAGCTCCTGTCGAGAATGGTTAATGGTTGTAAGGTATACAGAAGTTCTTTTGACAAAGTATGCATCTTTTGATGTGATTCCCATTGACTTTGGCTGATCCTTTCCAGTGAAATAAATTATGCAGCTTGAATGTCCAACCACTGCTTTGCCATGTCTCATCTAAATCAGTTTACATCATAGTTGCGTATTGAATCTGACCATCAATCTTCCCTTCCACATCGATAGTCCTTTCTTTCATTCATACACTCCTGATCTAACCGCCCCTGCTCCTACCTTTTTGATCAGATTCTGCATAGTAGGGTCCTCTTCCCAGGGCTTCACGCTTAGGTGATGATGCTATTGTTTTATGGCTTTAATCACAGCTAAGAACTTCTCGCATGTTGATAAACCTCGGTGCCTTGTGGCCAGACTCTTGCTCAAGAATACTATGGGATGCTTCTCCTGTTGCTCCTATACCTATTCCGCTTGCTTCCATTTCCTTAAGGTTTGGAGAAATCTGGAAAAGTCAGGATTAGTGCTGCCGTGATAGCTCTTTTAAGATTTTTGAAGGGCTCCTGCTCCCCTTGCTGCCACTCCCATTTCGAAGCATGTGACTTATCAACAATTCAGTTAAGAGGATAAGCTATCTCTCCATACCCTCTGATGAGTCTGTAGTAATAGCTTGTGACTGAGGAAGTCCCTTAATTCCCTGAGGTTCGTAAGGCTAGGCCACCATAGAATCATTTGTACCTTCTTCTATCCTATTAGCATAATCTTAGAAGTCAAACATTAGTATATATTTAGCCTTAGTTTTCTCCTAGAATCATGTATACTAATGCCATGTAATTATTTCCTTAATTTTGTTTCTTTAGTCGGAGTCACCCAACATGTATAAATACAAGGATGTCTATATCATTACATACACAGAAATATACAAAACCTTTGGTCATTATTTCTCAACTCCTTATTTCTATAAGGTATCATAGCCTCCTTTATAAAAAGAACTCAAAATTTTGTGGTTTTTCTTCAACTTTTCTTTTGCAACCTTCTATGTACACATTTTAGGTTGTTAATCTGCTCTAAAAACATTTTGCCATGTAACAAATTATTCCTCCATTTGACCAAATTGCAACAGTAAAAAGAATATTACCACACATTGCTACACATGCATTCACGCGCTACCAAAAACTGCTGAGCTCAAAAAACCTTAACTTTTGACATTGTTTAGTCCCAAAAGGACAGACACACTCTGAAACATGTCATCACACACATCAACTGGCAAATCATTAAACATCTTGTCAATGCCATATCATCAAGCATCCTAGTCGTCGCGACGTTATTGTCATATTCAGCGTCACATCAGCACATCTGTGACACGTCATTAGCTCCATATGTCTCCATTTCATTTGCCATTTGTCTTTATCTAATTTGTCCACGTACTTCTTGATCTGTCCATTTTGATCAAAAAAGAGTTGATCAACACATTGTCCACACCGTTCAACCCATTTTCTTCTAGTTCTTTTGCAAACCAGATTGGTTCTTAACATTTTTCAACTTTCTGGATTCAATTTTAAGGTCAGAATAATCAAATTCTATCTCTACAAGTAGGTTTTCTCTTCTTTTATTGTCTTTATTCACTCTATGTCCAAACTTCCCTAATACATTCCTAACCCCATTAAAAACATATTTGATGGTTCAAATTATGATCTTTGGGATAAGAAAATGTGTAGCTTTCTTAATAGGAGACTCCTTTAGCATATTAATACTAGAGAAATATCCAAGCCTACTCAAAAGAAAGATAAAGACATTGATGTATTCATAGAATAATTGGTAGCCTGGGATGGAATGAATCATTAAATCTTATCATAGTTTCAGAATACATATGCTAAAGCCATCAAACTCGACTTTTGATGCTTTGACATAGCTCGATAGGTATGAAAATTTTGAAATTTTTTTATTATATATTTGATTATGTCTACCAATTTCAATTATATAGGAGACTCTATTGAATGTAACAACAACTTGGAAAAATAATACATAGTTACATGTCCAAATTGCAAGAACTTTGGGATCAACTAGTGCTTGGTGATCTTACCTGGCCTAGTCCTAATACTGCTGCAATCTACTTAAATCTTTGTAATCATCAACACATATGGAATTTGTTGATGACTCTCAAGGATGAATTTGAACTCATTTGTAGCTCTCTTCTTTATGAATTCTACCCAATCTCAACATTATAATTAATAAGCTCATCTCAAAGGAAAGTTCCCTCGATACACTCTATATGGAAAAAATTTTCCCATATACTAATGTTATTCTTGAAACTCATACCTCTTCTGAAACTTCTTATAATTTAGGTAAAAGGTTCTATAAGGGATCCTACAGGTATTGCAAAAAGCCTGGGCATCACATCTTTGAATGTAGGAAACAATTCAAACAAAACTCTAGACAAGGTAATTCCTTCAAGTCCTTTCAACCTACTTTCACTACTACTACTACTACTGAGGGCCCAACAAAAAGCACCTCTCATTAATTCTCTTTAAATGATCTCTATGCTCTTCTTCAATAGCTCTAACCAGAATCTAGTACTATATCATCTTTTTCCCTATCTATCACATCAAGTACCTCAACCTCTTGGTATCTTGATTATGCTTGTTGCAATCATATGACCTCTGATTCTTCCATGCTTAAATCTTTAACAATACCATATATTCCATACATTTTTTATAGTGTTGATAACTCTGCTATGTATGTATAATGTATCAGCACTGTTCACACATATCCAAATTACTTTTACTTAAAACCCTTCTTGTTCACAAACTCTTCTTGAATCTTATTTTTGTTAGACAATTATGCTAACTTGGTTTTAATTATCTTTTTTTAGTCATGGTTACATTATGCGAGATCCACAAACGAGTGCAATCCTTGGGAGATCAGCTAAGGTTATATAATTGTTTGAGTTTACTTCCCTGAATCTTCCCTTAAAGTTTGTTGTCGATGTTGTCACTTTTTATAAATGACGCTCTCACTTAGGTCATCTTTCTACTTCAAGATTAGGATTCTTAATCTCTAGTATTACTCTTGGTCATGTTAAAACTGAACATTTTGATTGCTTCTTATCAACTAACTAAAAGTCATACCTTAACTGTTTTTCTCTTAATGATCATATTTGTTTAACGCCTTCTGATCTAATTCACTTTAATATTTGTGGCCATGCACCTCATGAAACTATCAGTAGTGACGGGCTGCCCCAGTGCAATAAATTCCTCGCTTTACGAGGGTCAGGGAGGGTCATCAATTATATGTTGCCTTTCTTTTGTATTTTACAAAAAGAATATTTCTGTAACTTAAACTAGTGACCTTCCGATCATAAAGAAATAGCCTTATCAGTTGCTCCAAGGCTCACCCTCCTCAAACTAACGATAGTATAAGATATTATATGATCTTTGTCGATGATTTTTATTGTTATATATAGATTTATCTAATGTGATATAGATTTTAACTATTCTCCA
Organism: Erythroxylum haughtii; assembly: GCA_025504935.2. NCBI lineage: Eukaryota > Viridiplantae > Streptophyta > Magnoliopsida > Malpighiales > Erythroxylaceae > Erythroxylum > Erythroxylum haughtii. Next base: position 804,709 of record JANSVB020000018.1, read on the forward strand.
TTTATTGTTGTTTTGCTAATATGATTCAAACTTAATTTTCAAGCAAAATTAGAATATTTTGCACTGATAATGCCATGGAATACAAGGATACAAACTTCACTAATTTCCTTATTCAACAAGGGACCATCATTCAGAGATCATTCCTAAACACATCTCAATAAAATGGTTGCGGTGAATACAAACATAGACATATTTTTGACAATATTCGAGCCCTTTTTATATCCTCTTCCTATCATGAAACCTTTTGGTCTGAAGCAACCTTTAGTACTATCTATATTTTCAATCACATTCCTTCTCTTATAATACGTAACATCTCTCCTTATAAGTACTTATTCAATCATGATCTTGACTAGTCTCTTAAAGTCTTTGTACGTGCTTTATTCTTTTACAACCTTATGAGCACACCAAACTAGAACTAAGAGCACATTTATGATGCTTTATGAGGTACAACATAAAGCATAAAGGTATGTAGATGTTAGGATCTCCCATCTGAAAAACTTCGAATCTCTCAGCATGTCACCTTGTAGGAACAAAAAATTTATCTACACTCTCAAAATTCCAAGTCAATGAGCCCTCACAATGATTTCTTTTTGATCCTACCATATCTTTGCTTCTTGATATTTCTTATGCAGGTCTATCTTAAAGTTATAATAATTTAACATAACTAGCGCCTGATTTTATTATATCTTCCACGGCTACAAATCCTCCACCTTCACCAAATAACTCTTTCCCATCTATTCATTCATCATAATATACCGAGTCTCAATAAATTTTTTGTTAATCCTCTCGAGTAAGTCAACCTTTTAATTGTATTAAAGAATTTGATTTTTATTAAACTATTTTTCTCTATATGAACCTTGCACTTATCTTCGAGGCTACCTTTGACCCTTTATGGTAATAAGCAATGGCAGAAGAACTACAAGCTCTCTTAAACACCAATACTTAGGACTTAGTTAACTTACCTCTAAACAAGTATGTTGTTGGTTGTAAATGAGTCTACGAGTCTAAAAAAATCAAGACTTGAGATGATAGATCAGTCGAAAGATACAAAGCCAGAATAGTTGCTAAAGGGTTTACTCAAGAATATGGAATTGAATATGAGGAGACTTTTGCCATTGTAGCTCACCTAACTTCAATCCACAATCTTATGCCATTAACTTCCAACAAGTATTGGGACTCTTGGAGACGAATATCCAGAATGCCTTTCTCAATGATGATCTCATTGAAGAAGTATATATGCAACCTCCACCTAGGCATGCTAATCTACATAATAAAGTTTGTTGCCTTCGTAAAGCTTTGTATGATCTTAAGCAAGCTCTTTGAGTGTAGTTTGTTAAATTCAGCTCCACCGTTAACTGTCTTGGCTTCACATCTAGCTCTTATAATCTTGCCTTGTTTCTCTAAAAAACATATCAATGGTGCACTCTTCTTCTTCTCTATGTTAATGGTATGATAATAAACAACAATGACACTCAGGGGATCTTTACTAACAAATCCTTAGTTCATCAACAATTTGAAATGAAAGATTTAGGTCCCCTAAGTTATTTTTTCGATCAAAAGCATTCTCTGACAACTCGAGTTACTATTTATCCTAAGAAAAATATTCTACTAATCTTATCTCTCATATTGGCCTTGCTGACATTAAAACTGTTAGCACCCCACCTAATTCAAATGATTACGATTCTACTACTGATGAAACTCTTCTTAGTGATGACATACTTTATTAACAACTAGTTGGTAGTATTATATACTTCACTGTCACTCATTGAAATATTGCTTGTACTATTCACATTGTGAGTCAGTTAATATCTATACCTTTTACCACTCACTTTTTTTAATATTCTCTACATACTTTGGTGTGTTCTAGGAACCTTCACTTCAATCATTCATCTTCATTGGACTTATGTATATACTTTGATGCTAACTATTAGACCACGAACTTTTCTTAGAAGACTAGAACTAATAAATGAGAAGTATGGATATGTCCATGTTCTGATTTGGTGTTTTTGGTGGATAAGAGATTTTGAAATGAGAAGAATTAAGATGAAAGTTAGAATTAGAATGAAAGCAAAAAAATAAAGTTGAATTTGTGTAGTAAGTTGATGAAGAATATGCATATATGTGTATGTTCTGTTGTTGGTGTTCATGATTAATCATGGACTATATATTTTTCTTTGGATTATATTGATTTGAGAATGAGGAGTAAATGAAGTAGAAAAGGTGATCTTGGTATGAGTTGTATTAAGGAAAGATTGTGAAACAAAATGGGTAGTTGATCTGGAAAATATTCACGGCGTATGCTTCAGTCTTTTAGCCACAACTTTTTCTCTAGTTATCCAAATGAGATGATTCTTAATTTGGATTAAACTAGAAACATAGGGCTACATTTCTTATAAATATATTAAATTTAAATTCTGTCTTTAAGAATATCAAAATTTGTCATGAAATTGAGAATTGGGTGTAGTACATTGGTGGATGAATGTAAAGTTCATATTCTAAATTCGAGGAAAATTCTGGATCTATCTAGGCTAGATTAGAGAACGTTTTCTTCTAGAAAGTTATAGATCTTTCTTTTATCTTTCCAACAGTATATAGTAAATGAATTTTTGACATTGGAGTCGAAAGTTATCAGGCGTGCTCTGGAATCGTTGGGATTCTCAAGACAGTGAAATTTTTCCCTCCAAAACTTCCTTGTGAGAGAAGTTACCAGCTGTAACTCGCTGTTTCTGACGCCGTTAATTTTGACATTCTTTTAGCCTGACTGTTCATTTAACATAACCATGTTAAGATTGCGTCTGATCTTCTGGAACCGTTCTTCACTCAAAGGTTTAGTGAAGATGTCTGCCCATTGATACTCTGTTTCGATGAACTGTAGTTTAACCACCTTCCTCTGAACATAATCTCTCAAGAAATGATGTCTGACTTCAATATGCTTCACTCTCGAATGCTGGATAGGATTCTTTGACAGATTAATTGCACTTGTGTTGTCGCAATAGATTGGGATCTCCTCTTCTTGAACTGAATAATCTTCCAGTTGATATTTTATCCACAACGTTTGTGAACAACAGCTTGCGGCAGACATGTACTCGGCTTCGGCAGTTGATAGAGCGATTGAGCTTTGTCTCTTGCT
>JANSVB020000018.1:807938-820942 GCA_025504935.2 Erythroxylum haughtii
AAAAGTATGAAAGCATTTGATAAAATGATTTGAGCATGTTTATGTGCTTCTATTTGGGCGAGAGTGGAAGCATTATGTTCGTCATGTGCACGTTGACAAGATCCTTCTCCCGGCTGCCCGCTTGTGGCATATGAGCTTCGAAAATTGGACTCATTCTATTCATGAGGTAAACTTCAGTTTCCTCATTCTGTTTCATGGAACCCTCGAGCCATTTGTTGTGCATTTCATTTTTTTAAATTGTCAAGTATGAAGCATATTGAGTGTTATGTGTTATGAGCGGTTATGTGATTCAAGTTAAATTTGATGAATGTTTAATTTTCTTAAATAAAGTATAAATGCTAGATATACATATATACATACACATGTTTGACTTTAGGTCAATTGCCAATGGCTATAAATATATTAGCCACTGAGCTGTGTAGCTCACCCCACACTTCCCTCCTCAGGTGTAGAAAGAGAAGATTAGCGGTCTTTGCAAGGCATTGGAACTCCAAGATAGTTAAAGACTTTTGTAATTAAGTTAGTTCAGGAACTTTTTGTATTTTGGAATCATTTTAAGCATAAGCATTCAATGGGTGTAGTATGTATTTTTTTATATTTTATATTTGTATTAAAACAAAAGGGGTGGTTTTGAAATGTAAAGATATTGTGAAAACAAACATCGTGTTCTGTAATGGGCCCAAATGATTACCGAAACTTTGATGTGTGCAATAATGTTTGCATCTTTGTGACTGAAATGGTTTTAAATAAATCAGGCCGATTTGATTATCGATTTTTTCGCGTATGGGTTAAATTATTTTTTAAAAAAGAATTTACAATGTGGTTTGAATGTTAATTGTTTTCGAATGTTGGGCTCCAGAAGCGGAGTCCAACACTAACTAGACTAGAGACCTAACTGATTGTCGATCCACTACTAGCTATTACTTCTTTCTTGGCACATTTCTCACTGCTTTGCACAGCAAGTAAAAAACAAATGTCTCTCGCTCAAGTATTGAAGCAAAATAACGAGCCCTAGCTGACACTATCCTGAGCTTCTCTGGTTAAAATGGTTACTTTAAGACATAGGCGTCTAGTTTACTTTAGTGGTTCCTCTCTTTTATGACAATTATAATGCCATGTAGATTGCCCACAACGATTGTTTTTATAAATGGACAAAACACATTGAGATTGATTATCATCTTGTAACCCATCAGGTGCTTCAAGACACTATACAACTTGTTCCTTTCTCATCTTAATTACAGATTGTCAATCTTTTAACCGAATCACATTTACCTCAACGTTATAAAAATCTTCTCTCTAAACTCAAGTTATCGTCTTCACTATCACATTGAGTTTGAGGGGGGTATTAACATAATCCTAGAGTCAAACATCAACATACATTTCGCCTTAATTTTCTCCTAGAATCATGTATATTAATGTTATATAATTATTTCCTTGATTTTGTTTCTTTAATTGGAGTCATTCAATGCGTATAAATACATAGATGTATATGCCATTACATACTTAGAAATATACAAAGTCTTTCATCACTCTTTCTCTGCTCCTTATTTATACATTTTTGTTGCTACTCATTTTTTTATATTGAATATCCCAAGTTTTGATTTATAAGTTATACTACAAAAAGAGTATTTTTAAGCATCTAAGATCTATCATCCAAAGCAATAGAGAGATCAATGAGAATGTTGTTCATTATATTAGATCAGGGCGAATTAAATGGAGAAGTGCAACGAGAGTTTTATATGACAAGAAGATGCCACTCAAATTCAAAGTTAAACTCTTTCGTACAACGATTAGGCCGATCATGCTCTATGAGGTTAAATGTTGATCCATCAAACAAGTGCATAGTCATAAGCTAGTGGTGGCGGAGATGAGGATTCTTCATTCGATGCGCAACCTTACTAGAAGAGATAAAGTCAGGAATTCAATGTTAGAAGAAACATTAAAGGTGGCTAATTTTAATGAAAAATTTAGAGAGACAAGGCTTAAGTGATTATGACATGGTAAGAGGAAACATCCAAACAAAGATGCGAGAGAATTGTACTTAGGAACTATAGTAGAAAAAATGAAGGCTTAAAAAGAACTGTGGAGAGATAATCAAGAATGATATAACTCTGCTAGAAATCATCAAGGGCGTGAATCTCAATAGGAAACTTTAACGTACTAGGATATAAGTAGAGAATCTCACATAAAGAGTTTTTCTTAGCTCCTTTAAACTTTTTCTTTCGAGTCTTATGTCTTGCATTTAGTCTTATCCTTTTATGTGTAGTTTTTTCCTCTTATTTATTTAGTTTAAGCATTTCCTTATGTACCCTAAACATTTTCTTGTAATACCATAGGTGTGTGTGTTAGGGGGGGTTATTGGAAATAGCCACTCTATCACTTAAGGTTAAGACTACGTATTTTTGGATCTCCCTAAATCCCACATTCAACATAACATTATTGGGTTTTTATTGTTGTTGTTGTTTGAAAATCCCAAGTATTCCACTTGTCTCGACCCAAATATGCATTTACTCCCTCAGATAAACAACTAGTTTGCCTAAGGTGTCTACCCTCCTTATTAAATTACTATACATATGACTGAAAATGACTATATATGAGTATATCATAAAAAAATACAAGAATGAATCGTCTAAGGAAAGGTTTGAAAATTTCATTCATCAGGCATTGAAATATGGAGGGTGCACTTGATAATCGGAAAGGAATGACAAGAAACTCATAATCCCCTTCATAGTTTTGAAAGTAATCTAACAAAAAATCTTCGGAATGCATCTGGATCTAATGGTAACCTAACCTCAAGTCTAGCTTCGAGAATCAGTTGGAACTATATATACAACTCGTTTAAAAGTTCTTCAATCATGGTATCAGAAATTTGTCCTTGATCATATGTTTGTTAAGATTTGAGAGCCAACGCACATACGTCATGAGTTATCATTCTTCTTGACTAAGACTATTGGTAAAGCCAAGAGTCCAATGCTATGCTATGTCTTATGAACCCTTGGTTCATTAGGTCTTAGACGGAATGCTCCATGATGTCTTTCTGCACTCCCGAATATAGGTATGATCAAATATTAATAGCTTCTGTACCTTCCTTCAGATGAATCTAGCGGTTATGGCTTTTATTGGGTGGCACATGGGTTGGTTTCTTAAACATCATAACATAATCGCCTAAGATTCCATTAATCTTGTTAAAGAGCTCCATTGGTTTTATCTAACATCAAGCTGTTGTAATTGACTTTCTATAGGGTAGGTTAATTGCACCATATAAAGGTATCCTCTCCTTAAATGAACAATGACCTTGTTGAATTCTCTACTTGAAATCGCTTATGACCCTTTACTTAGATTGCCATTCATGGTGTGACTAGTTTCCCTTCCCATCTAGACATTATGGTTCTCTTCTTGAAATTACACGATAAAATCATTCAACCCTACTAGTCATTGCATTCCTAGTACGACGTCACATCCTCCCAAAGCTAACAGTAAGGCATTTGTGGTGAACTGCAAGCCTTGCATGGTTAATGTAAAGTTCATGCAACATTGCTTTCAAATCAATTTCAGTCCTCCCCCAACTCTGATGTGAAGCTGATCAATTTCCTTAACATCGCATTTTCTCTTCCATTATCTATCAAAATGTGGATCACTCTTTTCTAATATATTCTTGAAACCCTCATCTGCTTAAATTCCTATTCTCCTTCCATTCCCATCATCACTTGCAAGGATACATTGGGGAGGGTAAGTTCTGCATATTCTTCACCAACCCCCCATTTTCTTCCATTCCTTGGTTTGCATACGAGAAACTCTCTTCCCCTTCCACTAAGTACAACTGAAGTTGCTTCTTTCTACATCTGAGGGCTGAAACATATTTTTCGTCACACCAAAAACAAAGTCCTTGGCTGTCTTATCATTGAATTCCTTCCTTCTAACACGCTTAAATGCCTTACTAATTTTGAATTGTTTACGTGGTATTCCAGTACCCAAAGTGGCATGGGAAGTAATCCATCTACCAAAGAATTTCTTTAAGTTTTCGCATTATGATGAGTTTGATGAGTTTTCGTCGTTCATTGGGTGTTCTCATCATGCATCTGCCTTTGAATAAAAGCTGTGCCTCCTTTAGTCATTACCATCCTTCTTGTACTGGCGCCAACATATATATAAGCTTCTTGAAGTGAGACAAGCTCCAATAACTTCACCATAAGTTCCAATTAGATTTGAGGCCTTTGAGGAAAAGCCCAATCAAATAATATTCGGGCAGTGATGGAAGTTCTTTAAATCCCCATTGGATCATCAATCATCTCTACACCGAACCGTTGTTTAAGCACCGTCTTCCAAATCTGCATCTTCAAATATCATTCTTGAGCATGTTCCTTCTCTAGTCTATTCCTCTAAATGTAAAACCACCATACCCACCTTCAAGTTTTTCGGGATATCGTCCAAAATGAAATTTTGCTTACACCAGTACAACTATAGCTCAACACATTCTCCATCAAACGCTAGAAATTAAATTATGCTAAGTCGTGTTGGCATTGCGTATTTCGATTTATCATGGAAATGTTTAACACTGCTAACAATTTGCTCTGGGGTGTTGACCAACCCGTTAAATGAATTAGGCATCGTTAACTTGAGCTCGAGCATCTTCTTTTCGTGTTTGTTAGCCCTATTCTAATATTCCAATAGAATCTTTTCATTCTTAGCTTAGGCCTCCATCAAGCTTCTAACACTTTCCTCAACTATGTGCAACTCCACTCTACACATTGTTTCAGCCATCCCTCATCTAGCTTCGTTCATCTGATACCAAATGTTTTGCTTTTTTATCACTTAGGAAATGAGTCACACTTGATTAAGAAGTAGAATTAGTAAGGAAGGAAGAAGAATAACACAAGGAAAGAATCGCAACAAATCAGAGAGAAAAGAGGATAGGGATAGAGAATAACAACTTTCATGCATATTTTTCATTGCTCATGTATCTGTTACACAACAATTTAAGACAAGGGGAACCAATATAGAGTAGACACAAATCCAAGTTATGCTAAGTTTTATTTAAAACAATGCGTCTTGGATATAGACTTGGTTAGGCTGCATTGTCGTTTCTTCCCACGATTTCTTCCTTAAATCCCCGGCGCTCATCACTTCGTCATTGTTTTTAGCCTGCAACACAATGTTAAGACATACCAATTCGACAAGATCATTACAATTCAACAAGATCATCACATTGGAAAAGAAAATGTAGTGGGAGCTAGAGAAGAAGAAACATCCAGCAAATATTTGTTCAAAGCAGACAAAATAAAACGAGAATACCAGAAAAAGAAAAGGTAGTTTCCTCTTTTAGAGTTCTATTGGATCACCATACTTTCTAACTCTTCATGCTCCCAAAGAATCTTGACAGAGGAACAGGGCCATCAGTCCCTTCATCGGCGATACTAGAGTGCTTGGATCTTGACCTATTCTTTTCTTTTGTCGATCTCTTAGACCTCTTCAATCTTCGTGATTCCTTCTCCTCATCATCACTAATTGAAGAATCAGAGAACGAAGTTGAAGAGCTAGACTCCGAAGATCTCCTTGAATGCTGAAATCGCAATTTTGAAAGAGAATCATTTAGGGATTACAACTTTTGTTCGAAGTGAAATAAAATTCAATGATCTTCCTACTGTGAGAAGCTCTTTTCTAGAAGTTGGACATCACCACAATTGTGCAAACCCATTGGTATAATGGTAACATATTTTGAAAAGGGAATGGCTCAAACAAGATTGTCCAGAAAATTGACCAAGTGTCCAAAGATTGGCAAGTTGCATGAGCTGTGTGTTTTGGGGGAAAAACAGCAAATAGGCTGTTCAGTGATGTTGTGGCACAGTGAGGCAGCATTGACATAGAAAATTGTTGCTGGACATTGACAAAACATGGATTAAAGGCTGGAGACACAAGTCAATCACTTAGTACCTTAGTGGGGACTAAGTGCAGTGGTAGATTGTGGCAGATTGGGACGGATAGTAAAACTGTCCAGATTTGAAATTTCTATTTTTAAGAGAGATTTGGACAACCGTCCTATATTCTGTTGTTTGTTGGTTAATCTGTTTGTTGTTATCCAAGTGGAAAGTTAGAAGCAATTGCTGTACAAAAACAGCTGAAACTACCTAGTAATCAATTTGGACAGATTTGCCTATACATAGAATTCATGGTGTTGGGTATGTGCTAGTCTATTGTAAACCCTCATCAGATATTGTAAGAACTTGTTCTAAATTAATAAAGTCCCTTATTAGGTTATATCTCATCTTGATGTTTATTTCTGTACCAAATTGGCCCTCCTTATAATGTCCATAAGGTGTTTGATATTTATTTACTAAAAACCACTTACGATCTATCCATGTATATGAAGAAACATGCCTCTTCATATCTAGTTTATTGCTTTTCGTCCTATAAGCCCCAAAGTGCCTAAATCACAATGCATACCAAGTGTTTGACAAAAAGCTTCAAACACCAAGTGCTCGACAAAAATCTTCACTGAATTAAGTTGGTGCAAGGGCAACTTAGTGCAACATAGGGCTGCTTGTCAGTGTTTTCCCAAACCTCAACTAGAGCCTGTGACACCTACTATGCACTTCATTATTGTTTCTCAATTGACTTATTAATAAACCAGGAATAAACTAAGGCCCTTTAGTATGAAATGGTATAACATTAAACCAAGGAAATAAACAATTACACATCCCCTTGCAACCATGTAGTCTCAAAGGGGACATACAGAAATCACAATAAGGACATAAAAAAACATACCAAAATGTTCAATGACAACTCTCCATCCTATACACCCAAAAAATGCTAATGCTCTACTTATTTTAAGAATGTATTACAGGAACAATATCGGGTTGATATATCGGTTAAGACATGTGATACAACTTAAATAACGTGAACCAAAATCTAAGAATAACTTCAATATGAAGAGAAAGACAGTGGCGTTATGAGATAATGAAATTGGTAAGGAAGAATTAGATTTAAGTCCTCCAAACTTTGTGACCTGTTTTGCATTCTGGATTGATGGTCGCTAGAATTATTTATGGCACAAGAGAATGTTCAATCCTAAAAAAATAAATTCTTCTCAATTGACAAGACTTTAATGAGGCACAGGAAAAACAAGCTAGTCTGTAAGAATGTCCATCACACAGGATGGACAATATCTCGTATAAAATCAACCAATTAAGTCAAAGATCGAAGATCTACTTAATCTGCAAGATATATTCAGGTAAACACAACTCAGAAGATTAACAGTAAGAACATGTAAGTACCTTCCTCTTTTTGCTGCTCCGTTTCTTCACATCCTTGTCCTTCCTATCTGCAACATATGGCTTGCATTCAGCAGTGCAAAAATGATGGGCAATGACAGTACATGATAAGACATTATAATGGTATTTTGCACGTACCTTTTTCATGTTTAGACTTGCTGCGGGAGTGATTCCTGCCATGGGCAAGTTTGCGTGCTCTTTCAGCATCTAGTTGCGCTCTGTACTCTCTCATCATCTTATCTGTATCTGCTTCAAGTTCCTCCTTTCTAATTTCATCTTCCTATCACACCAAGTGCAAAATCAATGCAGAAGTATGTCTCATAGCATATAATTTAAAATCAAGTGATAGAAATGAACATACACATGAAGGCCTTCATTACCGAAAGCCTAGAGCATGGTTAAAATGAGAGTCAGATACATCACATCTTTAATGATTCAATTTATCGAGACCTTAATCCAGAAAAAGATTTCAGCAAAACAATTTAAGCCATAAAGAAATTGACAAAATAGTTATGCAACAGCTAACATAACTTTCAACCTTTTACCAAAATTATGCTTGAACTCATGATACACGATTGCTTGAAATTTCTCTCATTCAGTATCATATATCTTATAGTTCTCTTGACCATAAAATATCACATCATAGATTAAAGGAGTTGACAAACTATTTTACTCAGTTAACCACGAAAAAGATTCTAGAAAATAGTTTCTGTGGTTTTTGATGAGATAGATTTCTCTTCACTATTAAGGATTTGACATTTAACTAACAGGAACCATAATCGGCTTGCAAATGGATGAATAAGTGCATGCTTGTGTCTGTGAAACCATTATATTATTGAAAAATATGGCTCAAATCAAGATAGCAATGGCAACACTACTATAAGCTACAGTGAGTAAAGGACAATAAGATTATATAGCTACCTTTTTCTTCTTTTTGAATTCTTCCCACGTAATAGTGTGTGAGGTTTTAAGGCTGGCCAAACGAGCAGCATGCCATTCTGGTGAATGAAAAGAACTATCCACCTGTGACTCTCCTCGTCAGAAATGTCCTAGGAATAAAAATTGGAAAGAAGAACAAGAAGGAGAAGCAGCTATGGTCCACGCTACAAAAGCTACCAGATTACCCGATTGGATATCAATAATCTGAAATAAGTTCTTGGCAAGATCCTCTCAATCCTTTCAATGGCAAATTAATTTTCTTAATGCTGACAGTCCTACAAGATTAAATTATGAAGAAAAAGTGACGCCAAACAAGATACCGAAGGCACTGATCCATAACAGTATGATCTTTGAGTCATGCAAACTATTCCGTTCATTCAGTGCAATAATATTATTAGTTTAGATAGCAGTTAGCCCGATCCACGAACATTCTACATTCTAGCATACTGGTAGTTGATGCACCATAAGCTTGTTTACTAACATACAGTACATTTTCCAATCCTGGAATCATGGGAACCAATATCTGGTCATAAATAATATATATCCAGCAGCAGCAGTAATCAACACTGCTGTTGATAAATAGGTAAAACATCAAAACAAGTAGAATCCAGCATCACAAGCCATTCATTGACGCAAATAGATACAATAAAAATTCAACGACATCATCAATACTCCCCAAGTAAACAGAAGTCAATCTAGAGCATGTAACTCCGACACAAAAACCAACAGTAAGTGACAAAAATATGTCAAATTTTATGAATTCAGAAATTGGTCGCAAAGAATAGTATGAAAGGGTACAAACCATGCCGTCTTCGATCTCTACAGGTCCTGCGGAGCTGGAGCCGAGCCTCGCTCTCTGCATAGCTTTGTACGCTTGATTTTTACCCATTTTGAAATATAGAGATGTCAGCTAAAAAATTGAGCTTTGAGGGAAAAAAGCAGACCCAGAAAAGAAATTGAGGAAGAAGGTGAAGATGAATTTGATTTGGGCATGAAAGTTCCAATTAAGGGTGGAAGGAAGCCCCAAGAAAGACAAGGAATTGAAAATATAGGGACCAGAGACACAGGGTAGGGTAGGTTAGGAGCACAACAGAACCATATGAATTGGGCAACAGGGAGTTTTTTCTTTATTAAAATTTAAAATATAAAATGACATTAATTTTTAACAAAAATAAAAGTTTTATATTTTAATTTTAAAAAATTATTTAATATATATAATATTAAATAATAAAATGATTTAGAAGTATATTATACATTATATCATTTAGAAAATTTTTTAATTAAGTAGTCAATATATATAATATAGATATGAAAAATAAACAATAATTTAAATTTTTGGACTTAAAATGTTGAGAAATCACATCACATGTTTATCAACAATGTCGTACCAAATAGCATCATAATCTACTCATAGGTTTAATAAGTAGGCAAGATTTATGTAAATGATGAGATAGTGTAAAACATTGACTAATTAACTGGATATCAATGGATCCTAACTTTTTAGTAGAAAGTTGATGCCAACAATTACATCAAAATTTTGTTTGACTCCATCTTAATTCCCGGTCTTTTGGGAACTTTATGTCAATTCAGCACATCTAATGTTGTCTTGATATGCACACGTTCTGACTATGTACATATGTACGCATACATTATATATACATCCCCCAATCCTACCTGGTCCTCGCTTTCAACTATACTTCTTTAGTCTTATGTTTAAAATAAATATTAATTGTTTATTATAATGCTATTTTATTAAAGTTGGGAGTCTTGGTTTATGCCCTACAGTTATTTGATTTGTTGTAGTTTAGTGACAAAATAATTTAAATACATTCTTTTATCTTGTATATATTTATATGTAGATGATAAAGTCTATAAGATAATTATATATTGCAAATAAATTTATAATGAATTATAATTATGAAATGCATGCTGCATTTATGTATCATTCGTAAATTGTTCTTAATCATTGTTCAACTAAGATTAAACATTAATAGAAAATAAAGAGTTTAGCATACATTATGTTTTTATTTATAGAAATAGTCAATTACATAGACTAAAATATGGAGATACTTAAATAAACTTGTAAGTATTTATCAGACATCAAGTTTGTTGAACTAACCCAATATGAAAAATCCATTTGAAACGTTATTTTTATATATATGAAATTTCTCATTATGATAATTGTATAAATGATCATTTGGTTTAAAGTTTCCAAAGTTATCTTGTATATGATTGTCATGTTTTGATATTATTTATAACATATTTTAATCATAAATAGCTCATTCAGTAGTCATTAGATGTAGCATCAACTATATAGAAGTAGTTAAGTTATCAAGATAAAATTCATCACCCTAAAATAATTAGAGATAACGTTATGTTATTCTGAATTAGTATTAATTCGGGAAATCATTGGTCGAGGTAGAATGATACTTTGTAAATAGTTTACAAATGTCATTAGTTGAATCAATAGCTAATGATGAAGAACTAATAAGATTGGATTCAAAATAGAATAGAAATTAATGTCATACACTATATCTAATAAAAAAATTGTATGATGAAATGATTGAATTATGCAAAAAATTATGCACAGAAAGGTTAATCAAAACTATTTTGACATTCACAAATATTTAGATGGTCATGATGTGTTGCTAGATATCAATATTGTTCTATGATTATAAATTATTTAATTAAAAAATTAAAGATAAATTAAAAGAAAATTTATTTTATCTAATTATAATTATGAATTAGAATTATAATTTACATTTATTGCCCAAATATTTAGGAAATTAATGAGTTTTACATAAAGAACGAGGTGAAGAGAGTAAAGATATTTTAATAAAATTGTACTTGATTGTAAAGTTTGAGAAACTTTATGATTAAATATGAGATATTTAATAAATAAAGATTAATATAAGATATTAAACCTTATTTAGGCATAATTATTAAATAATTCTAATTAAAGTTTAATTAAAATTAGAAATTAATTTCAATTAAATTATTAAAATATCCAAAACTTATTATAAATAGGATTAAACTCTAATAAAGCTACCAATTCTTGCTTAACTTTCTCTATAAGAATTACAGATTTCTCCCAATCTATTACGTGGATATCGTTAAAAGTTGGATATTTGTGCAACTACGGTAGTTGAAATGGATAAGTTTCAGAAACAGTTCATAGAATACGACAAGAAAAAGATGAAGCTTTGGAATAAGATATGAATTAAAATTCATGTTTTATTATAATTTAATTGTTAATCATTTTATATAATTTAAGTGATCTTGGTTTTCGAAAAATTAAAATACAAACAAGTTTTGTAATTATTCTGCTATGGTCATGATTGAATCTTGTTCCAATTTCCCAACAAAAAGGCAAGACAAAATGAAATTTGTAACTAATATTCTTAAAGAAATAACACATTTACTACATCTTTACCTAATCTTAGTTTAAACTTTGAACCATTGTCCATATTCTTAAATTCATGTTGCAAGTATTCTTAAATTTTTAAAATACTCAATTGAATAAATCTATTATTGCAATTTAAATTTTGTTAATAAAAGTTGATTAATTGATGGTATGAACTAATAAAATATATAATAACACAATAATGTTAGAATACGTGATATTTTTTGTAATGTGTCATAATAAATTTTAAATGATACTGATTGGGTCGGTCGTGCTAGGCCCAAGCCCAGGTCCGAACATAGACGACTCATTCATAAATAGCGGCTACCCGCGTGAAAGGAAAGACCTAAACCTAGCAGGTATTTGTCAGATATAAATTGATTACCTCATCATGAAAAAGGTACGAGATTAGAACCCTGACTTTTCTTTGCTTTTAGCCACCAAAACCCTCATCAAAAAGAATAACTTGAGCGTCGGAGGGGCCTGTCGGCTATCAACCCCCGGCATGCCTTGTGCTGTTTTGCAGGTATCCTCTTGCTAGAGACAACCAATCTCATGGATCCAAACGGTAGCGTCCTACCTCACCAGAATCAGGCAGAACCAGTTGGCGCCCACCATGGGGCTCGACATCAGGGCACCATGTCCAGAAACACACAGATCAGTCAGGCTGCAGCAGCCAACCCTGATATAGCCGCCGTTGCGGCACTTACGCTACAGCGGATAGGTTTACAGTTACCTGCCACTCTCCCACCAACTCATCATGATTCCCGCACACAATCTTCGCCCCCGAATGATCAATCCCAACCTCAGAACCCAGATCAAGAAGAACAGAGCGTAGCCCTAGAGAATAATGCTGAGACCAATACGCATCCAAATTTTTAGCACTCCCTAGATGCAAATCCTCCTGCACCACAACAAACCTCCCTCACCCGAAAACAGATCGAGGAAGTGGCTGATCTATTGATTCGTCAAATTTTACAGTCTCAGCAGGAAAGTATTGTGAACACTGTCACGAAAAAGGGCACATGATTGACACCTACTTCAAACTACACGGAATACCAGATTGGTTCAAGGAGTTAAAGGAAAAAAGGAATAGAGAAAAGAGTCACCATGTTGCTGTCGTGATGGAGACACCCATTGACAATGGACCAGCAAACACAAAGTCAACTGAGAAGGAGGTGGACATCAACGTACTGGCCCAATAAGTGAGCGAACTAATGAGGTGCATGAGAGGTAAAGGTAACGTAGAAACCAACCATGTTGCTTTTAGCAACTTTTCGGGTAAGAATCCATCTTTGCATAGTGCTTCGTATGACAAAGGTTCATGGATAGTAGATTCAGGTGCATCTGCCCATATGTGTTCAGATATAAAATACTACTCTTGCATAAAACCC
>JANSVB020000018.1:841284-852879 GCA_025504935.2 Erythroxylum haughtii
TAACACCCAAATACCCCCTGGGAGGATACATGGATGCCACCCAAGACAGAACAGACAAAACCAAACATCACACTGATTAATTAGATCCACTGCATACTCATTTCCTTGGATCATAACTGGACAATTTCTAACCACTTGATGCACCAACACACTACTACCCAAAGGACTAGTTACATGCATGTCATATTCTAACTTATCATAATACTGTCCAAATCACTCCGAAGTTTCATTAAACCAATAGACCCGGAAAATGCGATGAATGCATGCCATAATACTTATGCACAATTAAGCAAATATGTAATAAGCAAATAACAAACATAATTCGTACTAACTTCCTTTAATATTCTAACCCCTAATTTGGGGCGCTACAGCAACAATGAAAATGCAACACCGGCAACAAACGCCAGACTGGAGAGGAAGTCGCCGGAGGAGGAAGAAGAAAGAAGAGCCAAAGGAAGAACGAAGAAGACGAACCAGGGGGATTCGTCTGGGTATGATAATGTTCAGCAGCTGATAAGTAAATAACGTTCAACAACTGCTAAAAGACGACATTCGAAGTTTACCGACGGAATTTTCCGCCTTTAATTTGTGCATTATTTACCGATGATAATGCTTCCATCACTAATTTTCCAACTTTACTGACGAAAGAAACAAAACCTTTGGTAATTCCATTGTAATTACAGACGGAAATTTTACGGTCCTTAAAGTCCATTGCAAAATTTGCCTTAGCGACGGATATTAGAACCGTCACTAAACGAAATTCTTACCGTCGATTTTAGCGACGGAAATAGGATTTCCATAACTAATTTGCAACAGTTTAGCTTCCGCTAATAATTTTCCATTGTTAATTCCTACTTTTCTTGTAGTGTTAGGAATTCATTGAACCTGAAAGGATGAACACTTTTTTTCTGTAGTCAAAGAGGTGAGAACAGGAGTATGATCAGATAAGTAATTAATAGCAAACTTTGAAAAGCAGTTGGGGAACAAGTTCAT
The DNA here is from genome assembly GCA_025504935.2 of Erythroxylum haughtii. Lineage (NCBI taxonomy): Eukaryota > Viridiplantae > Streptophyta > Magnoliopsida > Malpighiales > Erythroxylaceae > Erythroxylum > Erythroxylum haughtii. Next base: position 842,278 of record JANSVB020000018.1, read on the forward strand.
CCATCTTAAATTTGCTACACTTCTGTCCAATTTCTTCTTTATCAGATTAAAACTCGATTGCTTGTTTGTCCATGTATAAAAGTGGCCTCCCATTGGTACGTCAGTGCACTGAGCTTTTTCTAGGCATTTTCCAAGTTCCATGCACAGATAACAAACTGACCTTGAACCTTCAGCTTCCTCGGCCCTTAATATCAAATTGAACTCACCTGATAGCATCCGTGGGTTAGTATTAGAACAAGCAATTTCCTTGATGTGGTTCTATAGAAAATTTCTTTGATAAGCACTGTTACGTGCATATATGAAGAAGACACATAATCTTTGGTTGAGCTGTTCGAGGTAGATTTCTAAATGCACCATTTGATCAGTTATGCTAGATGAGATAACAGTTAAGGGATTAGAATCATATAATACTAAAATTCTGCCATTCAGGTGACAGGAGATGTTTGAGATGTTTTGCCACTTAGCTGGAAAATAATTCAGCAGCTTACAATCCTCTCTTCTTATTCTTGTTTCCAAAATACCAGCCATGATGACTTTGTTCTGCATGGTAATGTGTATAATCATCAGTTGTTTATTGGGGGTGTTAGCCCCCTTTACATTCCAAGTGAGAAAAATCATAAAGTTGTCTCCCCTAGGAAGAGTTTTTTCCTTTGGTTACTGTTTCAATCCAGGATTCCCATCTGCCATAATAATTATCTTTGACTCCACCATGTGTACTGTCTTTTTTTTGAGTTTCATTGATAATTTCACTGTTTTCTGCTACGGGATCACAGTTTGCAACATCTGTACCTGAATTCCCTTTTGCCACAATAATTGTCTTTGACTCCACCATCTGCACTGTCTCCTTTTGCGTTTCATTAGTTATTTCACTGTTTTTTGCTGGGAGATTTTGGTTTGTAACAGCTTCTGTACCTGGCTTCTTTATCACATGAAAATCTGTTGTGTCATTTTGGGCTGGTCTTCCGTTTGCATCAGAATCGCTGTCTATCACAAGTCGAATTTGGGTTGTTACAACATCTTCACATGGCTTCACTATCGCTGGAATAACTGCTCAAGTACAACTTTGAGTTGCATTTCTGTTCTCATCAATCTCACTAACTTCAGTTTCTCCGTTGACTACTGAAGTCGACTTTTGAACTGGGGATTTGTTAGCATCAGTAACAACAATTGGAGCATCATTGTTGACTACATACTTCTAATAGTTCGTTAGTATTAATTCTTCATAGCTACAAACAAGTCCTCCCTGAAGGTTCCCAATTCTGCTTGTTACCAATTTGTGACCTCCATGCATATGTGACTTGCAGCTGGTCTTCAATGGGTTCCAAGTCCTCATTTAACGTAATGAAAGGAATGACTTCAGGTAAATCAGTTAAAGAAGTCATTAAAACACATATTCTAGCAAAGTTGACGTGCTTTTTTCTCAGATGTAGCCTGGTCAAGTGCAATAGGTCTACCGGCAAAGCTTGCAACGTAACTCAAACCACTGGTGGTCCAATACTCAAGGACCTCATGTAGACTGAACCATATCGGTATGTTATCTAGTTTCAGCTCTTCGAATATGAGGCTGGGCCTCCAAGACTGTAGCAGAAGCGGTTTGTCTTGCACGTACCAGGGATTGGATTGCGGAACTGGCTTAGCTTCCTCATAGCTGGAAAATCTAAACAGAAGCACATCATCATTGTTGACCAATACATCCAACAAACCATATTATCTCCATCCATTGAAGGCCCAATGTTTCATCAAGGGAAAGGCAATTCTTTTGTCAATGAAGAAACCAACTAAAGTGGTTTTTCCATCTATCTGCACTTGCCTTCAATATGTCCAGAGGAGGGGAAAAAAACCTCTGTTCAAGTGATTCATCATGTGGACAAAATGTTAATTTAAGATCAGGCTCGGTGTCTAATGGATCCATTCATTGGCCGATGGATAATAGGATTCTGAAATAAGAATGTAGAATGCAGATGAAGCAATTGCCTGCAACAAAATGGAGTTTGAACGAAATAAACAGTAGACCAGCTTGAAGCAAATGCCTGCAACAAAATGGAGTTTGAACGAAATAAACAGTAGATCAGCTTGCAACACGTTTTTGGGTGTTGTCGTAGATGTGAAGAATGAACCAGTTAGGTTTTAAGCAAAATAATAAGAGGGATGTTTAGATGTCAATAGATCGGCCCGAGCCCAGGCTCCTCTTAGCCCGATCCAATCCTAAGTCATAGTGACCTGATCTAGTTTGTCATATATTTTATTTTTAGAAAAACTTAAAAAATGATATTATTTTAAAATAATTGTCAAACCAGGAGCTAGGCCGAGCTAATCCGTGATCCAATCAACTCGAGCCAAATAAGTTGGACCCTTTTTGACATCTTTGGTATTAAACTGAAGTAAGCGTATCACGGAATTATTATATATGAGTGCAAGGGGTCATAAGCGTAGAAGAGTGCGAATAGTTCATAGGGTGTCCCCTCCAAAAAATAGTTCATAGGGTGTAAATGGCTTCTATAGGAAGCAGACATAGGTACAAGAGGGGTTTTTTTTTTTTTGTATACCAGGGACAATTACACAATTAGCTAAGAGCGCGGGAATGTAAAATTCCTTGAGCATCTTTGTGAATAAGCTCCAGGATGCATAGGAGCTCCTGCAGGATATGGAGGTCAGGGCTAAGAAGTCCAGCAAGGGTTGTCAAACTATCGGTGCACTGATTGTTTTCTCGTAAAACATGTTGAAAATGAATCTCTCAGTTTCGAAGTGTGAGCTCCCAGTCCCAGTCTCGTAAAACAAGAGGCTTTTTAATCAAAAGTAAAAGACTGAACTAAAAACTAGCTCGATTCGTACTTAAATTAGTCGAATCTGCTGGCTCAGTCTAGTTTTTACATCATTACTAAATATGATTCTTGGAGTTCATAAAGTATTAATTTGAAACTTTTCAAATTAAATTGAATATAATGAATTAGGAATTTATTTTAATTCCATATTAATATCAATAACAATCAAGCGAATTTAATTAAATTATATAATTAAAAGTTGCTCTGATACCACTATTAAAAAATCAAGATGAGATTCGACCCTAATTACAACAAAATAGTTATAAAACTTTTTTATATTTTAATTTTTCAAAAATCAATATCACTTAAATTGTATAAAATTATTAATACATAAATCATAATAAAAGCATGAATCTTAATTCGTACTTTATTTTAATAGTTGATCTTTTTCTTATCGTATCCCACGAATCGTTTCCAAAACTGATTCATCTCAACCATCGTAGTTGCACAAGTGCTTGGTCTCTGATGATATCCACAGAATATGTTGAGAAAACTCTGTAACTCTTACAGAGAAAGTTAAGCAAGAATTACTAGCTCCACTAGAGCTTAAATATATTTATAATAAGTTTTGGACATTTTAGTAAATTAATTGAAATTAAATTCTAATTTTAATTAAAATTATAAATAATTTGAATTAAATACCAATTATGTCTAAATAAGATCTAATATCTCGTATTAATGAACAGGGTGAAGGCATATTTAATCATAAAGTTTCTGAAATTTTATGATCAAGTCCACCTTGATTAAAATATATTTGCTCTCTTCAATTTGTTCTTTAAGTGTGGCTCCTCATTTTTCACTCAAATTAAATTTTCAAAGCACAAACTACACAATTATCGACAAATTTCCAATTTACACAATTATACCGGGAATATGTCATACATGCATGTACACGCATATGCTAGTGCAATAATTACCAATTATCAAAACATATAGAGGTTAAAATGCATGTGCAAATCAAAATATGCATGCACACGATCCTAACCCATCCAAAATTACCACAATACCCATCTCATCAGTGACGGGATGTTACAACAATTGACTTATAACTATTTGATAGATCAAAGTAGTAAAATCTCAAATTTTATCCTCAAGGTTAGTTATACTTACCTTATTCATACGCTTAATAATTGTATCCACCTTCATTGCTTAGTAGCTTTTTGTGTTTTATTTATCAAAATTCCCCCACTAGTTGTATCTACTGTACTCCTATCCATTGGTAGTAACCGTTCATAAAAGTAATAAATCAAAAGTTGTTCAGGGATTTGATGGTGTGGATAGCTAGCGTATAATTCCTTAAACCTCTCCTAATATTCGTACAATATTTATTTGGTGAATTGTCTTATCCTACATATCACCTTTCTTATATTAGCATTTTGTAATGCAAGAAAGAACTTTTCCAAGAACAACCTTTTTATTTTATTCCATATTGCCACTGAGCTAGCAAGAAGATAATAAGGACAATCCTTTGCCTTATCTTTCAATGATAATGAAAAGGCTTGAGATTAATTTGCTCTTCTATTACTCTACGTGGCTTCATATAAGAGAAATCAATATAGAATTCTTTCAAGTGTTTATGTGGATCTTCACCTATAAAACCCCTAAAGATAGGGAGGAAGTGATCACAAAATATTTTAATTCAAAATCTACCTCAGCATCTAGAATTCTTATGCATAAGGGCTATTGATTTAAATTTGATACAGCTGACTCCCTTATTATTCTAGTATTATGATTTTTCATCTTTTCTTTAACTAATAAAGCGAAGAAAGTAATAAAATAAAATATTTCCATAAAAATTGCCCCAAAATTTTAAATGGATTATTAAAGTCCTCAAAATTAATCTCCAATTCACTAAATTTTTGTAGTTGTTTTGGAACTAGGTCGAATCTTAAGAGAACTAAAAATTAGTTTCTTAATTTGAATTGATAAAATAAAATAGGATGTTTATGATTAATTAACTGATTATCTAAAATTAATTAGGAATCAAATAAATCAACTAAGTATAAAAGTGAGAAATTCAATTTTACTTAATTATAATCCAAAGGAAGGATCTTGTCTACTTGTAACTTTAATAATTCATTTAAAAAGAATAAATTTTTAGAAATCAAGCAATTAGTCTGAAACCTATTAACATAACCATAATATGCCTTAATTTTCCTAAATTAATTTATTCAAACCTAGTGTTCAAATTAAAACTCATCATTAATTAATTGGGTATGTTAGCATTCCATATCAATTAAATGGTAGCAATATGCTTATTGGGATCCGATTTTGGAACTGGACCCCAACCGAAAAAATAGAAAACGAAAACTAAAAGTGAAACAAAAGAACGGATGAAATCACGAATCGGAAAACAAAGTGAAACAAAGAACATATCCTAAACCCGAAAGTGGGCCAAAACAAACGTGAAACACAAATCGGATCGAAAGCCATAAAGCGAAAACAAATCCAAACGCGGAAACAGAGGAACGGATTTACATAATTCGGAAACAAAGAAACAAAACGGATCAATCAACTAAATGTTCAAATTCCAACATCCGTGAATGCATATTTTAGACAAACATCGCGTTGGAAACCTATAAGACAATCGGTCTAAACTGATCCGAATCGGTGTTAATTTTTTTTCTTTTTCATTCTTTATTCAATCTCATACAAAGCAATTTAATTTCCCATTTGGAAATTCATCCTCAATCAAAAACTGACCTTATAAGATCCTTCTTATACATACATATCCCATAATTCATCTTTTAACCAATTCTTATTTTTCTTTAAACATCTCACACATTGCTATTCATACACAATCAAGTCATACACAATAAACACTTCAATATCTCAATTCCAGCAACACAATTCATCGGACCTCCTGTCCGGAAAAATTGAAGACGTTCTTTTGAGTATGATGGTACATATCTTTAGTTGAGTTGTTGATGGTTAATTGTGGATGGAATTGTATGTATATATGTAAATTTTGTGTTGATTGATTATTAGGATTGATTGATTATTAGGATCTGGGTTTTTACCGAGGGTTTGGCTGAGGCAAGGCTCAGATTTTGCCACATCGAACCTTTCTAAAAAGGTGATTTGGTGTTAAATTTGGTAACTTTGTCGCGGTGAAGCTAGGCTTTCATCACGGTGAAATTTTCTCGAGGGATTTTCACGCAAGACCTCGGGAGTTTGCCGCGACGAAGCCAAAGTTCATCATAGTGTAATTGTCCCGAGGGTGTTTGGCTTCAATCTAGGGACTTTGACGCAGTGAAGCCAGAAGTTTGTCGTAGCAAATTTCTCCCGAAGGGTCTATAGAGATAACTCCTTGGTTTCGCCGCGATGCTTGCCTCTACTACCACGCTGAACTCCTTACAAATTAAATGCTTTCAACTTTCATTTTGTACCACCCTCACCCAACCGCCCCAAATCAAACCTCAGGATCAGGATTGAGACTCGGGGTTAATAGCTCAGGTGTTCACAAAGTTAGACTTGATATTAAGATATCATCAATTAAGAATAACTGAGGTTGTTGTACCAAAAAGTGCATTTAGAATAAGATATGGGCACTTCAAGTTTTTGGTGATGCTGTTTGGATTGAATAATGCCCCACTAACTTTTATGGCCTTGATGAATAAGGTATTTCAACCTTATTTAGATTGCTTTGTGATTGTATTTATTGATGACATCTTGGTGTATTCGAAGAGTGGAGAAGAATATATAGAGCATTTGAGATTGGTTCTACAAATATTGAGAGAGAAACAGTTGTATGCTAAGTTCAATAAGTGTGAATTTTGGCTTGATCAATTAATATTCTTGGGTTACATAGCATCTGGACAGGGCATTCAAGTAGACCCAAAAAAAATAGAAGCAGTGATGAAGTGGGAGGCTTCGAGGAATGTTTTTGAGATTCAGAGTTTCCTTGGATTAGCCGGATACTACAAAAGATTTGTCGAGGGGCTTTCATTGATCTCAACCCCTTTGACAAAACTTCTGAGGAAAAATGTTCCTTTCAGATGGAATGATAATTGTCAGAGTAGTTTTGAAGAGCTTAAGCCTCGATTAACTACAGTACCGGTGTTAGCTATTCCATCTAGAACAGGAAGGTATGTAGTGTACGGTGATACTTCACATCAGGGATTAGGATGTGTGTTGATGCAACATAGCAGAGTGATTGCATATGCATTGAGACAGTTGAGGTCTCATGAGCTTAATTATCCAGTACATGATTTAGAACTTACTGTTGTAGTATTTGCTTTGAAGATTTGGAGACACTACTTGTATGGTGAAACTTTTTAGGTATTTACTGATCATAAACGTTTAAAATATTTGTTGAGTCAGAAGGAGTTGAATATGAGACAGAGGAGATGGATAGAATTGTTGAAAGATTATGATTGTACAATTGAGTATCATCCTAGCAAAGTTAATGTGGTAGCTGATGCATTATGCATGAAGTCCAATAGCAGTATGGCTCAAGTACAGTTATCGAGGTTATCGAGCCTAGTTCATTTAAGGGCACTGAATGTTGAATTGAATTTGGGGTAGAATGAAGCATTAATAACTACATTGAAGTTGAGACCTGTATTGCATGAAAGAATTAGAGAGGCTTAAAACAGAGATCCAGAATTGGTGAAGTTAATTATGAAGTTGAAAGTGAATCTAGATTATGAATTTCAATTAATAGATATCTATGGTTGAAATAGAGGTTGTGTATACCCGATGTTGAAGATTTGAGGAAAAATATTGTGGAGGAAACACATGTAGCAGCTTATGCTATACATCCTGGTACTACTAAGATGTATAATACCCTAAAGCAACTTTTTTTATGGCCAGGGATGAAAAAACAAATGGTTGAATATGTAGCTAAGTGTTTGACTTGCCAACAAATAAAAACTGAACATCAGGCTCCAATGGGTAAGTTACAGTTCTTGCCTATTCTGGAGTGAAAATGGGAGAGAATCACGATGAATTTTATTATGGGATTACTGAGGACTTCGAGGTAATATGATGTCATTTGGGTCATTGTTGATAGATTGTCCACATCGGCTCACTTCTTGCCAGTGAGAGAGAATAACTCACTAGATCAGTTAGCTCAGAGATATGTGAATGAAGTAGTGATATTAAATGGGGTTCCAGTGTCCATTATATCAGATAGGGATCTTAGATTTACCTCTAGATTTTGGGGTAGCTTATAGACAACTTTGGAAACCAAACTGAATTTTAGTACTGCATTTCATCCTCAGACAGATGGTCAGAGTGAGAGGATGATTAAAACTATTGAGGATATTCTTAGAGCTTATGTTCTAAAGTTTCAAAGAGCATCGGATCAATATGTGGCTTTGATTAAATTTGCCTATAATAATCGGTATCATAGTAGTATCGATATGGCTCCATATGAGGTGTTGTACAGCAGAAAGTGTCGTTTGCCTTTATATTAGGATGAGGAGGGTCTAAGAATTATCGAAGGCCCATAATTGATTTAGGATACTATCGACAAGGTGAAATTGGCCCATAGTAGAATTAAAGTGGCACAAGATAGAAAGAAGAGTTATACGAATCAAAAAAAGAGGGACACGGAATATCAAGTTGGAGATAAAGTATTTTTTAGAGTATCACCTTACCGAGGTGTGCTGAGTTTCAGTAAGAAAGGTAAGTTAACCCCAAGGTACATTGGTCCATATGAGATAATCAAAGGAATTGGTCCATTGGCTTATAAGTTAGCCTTACCTTCTAAAATGGCATGGATACATAATGTGTTTCATATTGGACCTCGTTTCCGAAGCCCAACAATTTGGAGTCCTAAATCTTGAGCTTACGTATTACCTTGTAGGATCGTTTCAAAGAACCCTTATTAAACATCATCCCAAAAGAGTGGAGTGCCCACACTAGTCAATCACCAAAATCATAATTTACTTCATCAAAACAATTGTAGCTCCAAATCTCTAGTTTAATTTGAAGCAAGGACTATCTCAATTGGAACTCTATAGAAGAAGTTAAGTTTAAAAAGACAAAGTATGTTCATACCCCAATCATGCTCTCCCAACCAACCTCTCACTTTCTCTCCATCAAACATACTCAAATCAACTCCAAAAGATCCCAATTTTTATGGAGAGATAGATACATGTGTTAGGAAACTATCGCTTTAAGAATCACTTCATTCAGAGATCGGATGGGGATGTTATGACCAAAAGAATTCAACATGTTTAAGTCCTTATTCATTTTGTAACTGTCTTGGCGCAAATGCCATAACTTTTGCTAAATATGTTGGATTTAGTTAGTTCTTGGACCATTTGAAATTATACTTCTAGATATACAACTTTTATGAAGATCACAAAGTGAGATTTTGCTTCTAAAAGGGTGAAAAAGTGCAATTTACTGAAGCTGTTATGTGAATGTCCGTTTAACGGACATTATCGGGGCTGGGAGCCAAATTTGGCCGAGAAAGTCCATTTAACGGACATCCATGTCCATTTAACGGACATAGACTAGCCTAGGAGTCCTTTTTCACCTGAGAAGGGCCATTTAACGGACCTAAAATCTGTCTAACGGACATAGGGGTTCCCAAAACCCCTCCAAAGCCTCTCCAATGCTTCCGACATCCAATATAACCTTATATTCACTCTTAATCTTCCCAAATTCACTTCTTATAATCTGATATCACTTCTTAAACGTCCAATTACCAAAATGATTTCACGGAAACTCCCAAATATCAACTCAATGATTCATCACATACGAAAAATCTCATCATTCACCATAGCTATCATGTTCATATTTCCCATGCAGCATCCTCACTTATAATGCTCATATCTCTCAACTCCGATCTCCAAAATTGACATACTTTATAGCGTCGGAAAACTAAGAGGATACACTACAACTTTCCTGAAGACAACTTGGTCTACTTCTACCTAAACCAGTACAGTTTTCCTCTTGAAGTCAGAATACAATTCTTACCCTTATGAAATCTTGAAAATTGTCCCAAATTAATTTCCTTAACTAATGCAACATCATTCTTATCCATTCATAATTCCTATTTTCTTTTCCATAACATTTCACTGATGTGAATATATATGTATATATATACCATCCATTCATGCTCAGCATTCATCATCGTCATCCATATACTAATTCACCTTTAATGTCCATACACCAATCCACATTTCATTAACATCATAAATTAAGAGTTTTACAAACTTTAATGGCGTTCCAAACTATATTATATTATCAATATCAAAATCCAAATACACAAAAGATACATAAGCCAATAGTTCTCGAAATACGACTAAAGCCTTGTGTTATATGAAATGACTTCAAAACAAAATATGCATATTCAGAGTGATGCCTTGTTTCTCTTCCACTTGATGTCTTGCCTAATCACCTGGAGATGGGAAGGAAAGGAGGGTGAGCTTGAAAGCTCGTGGGTAAAATGCTTATAATGAATAACAAGCAAAACTGTTCAAAAAGTTCAATCTCATAGAAAATTCTTATTGAATCATAAAACACATGTTTCTTAAAATTCTTGTCATGTAATCAAAAATAACAACAACACAATTTATGCAATTTTCAAATTATTCATAATTCATAAACACATAATGTAGCACCCCACTCTCGCGCGACCCGAACCTGACATCGACGGTGATATCCGAGTCCGTACCCGCGAGGGTGGCGTACTAAAACTCTCATTCAGTAGTCGGTACTTTTTTTTTCATATAACAATATATGCGGAATTCAATCATTCAATCATATACAATTCCATTATACACAATTTTCAATAGCCATTTGGGTCTATTTACCAAATACA
>JANSVB020000018.1:891948-903881 GCA_025504935.2 Erythroxylum haughtii
ATAGTTACTGTCTATCATGTCAGTTTGTTAAAAGAGTTTCAATCCTCTCTTGATTTAAAAGGTGAAGAGAATGACTCATTTCATTTTTAAGACTGTTATGTGCATTTTAGAAACTTGATCACTTAAACAGAACTTCAGCGGGTGAATGAGTAGACTGTGGAAAGAGAAAGAGGCCCTGTATAACAGGTTAGCAAGAGGAAAATCCATACGTTTCAGTGTGACTATTTTAGTTTATACCTTAAAGGAGCTCCTGTGACCGCGAATGGAAATTTTCCCTGTTACAAGAGAAAAGTGTTATTGCAATGCAAAAGAAAATTCGACATTTTTAAACCAAGTAATCAACAATTACTGTACATAGTGTTCAATTTATACCGCCAGGCTAGATTTCAAAAGTGAAGCGTCATTATTTAGTGACTTATGTAGCAATGGAGTTTAGATAGAAATGAACTGGGACTGCAGAGGGTCGTTGGTGGGATGGCTGAGTGCTGCTATCCTTTCAGCAACTCACCGCCAATTTGATCCATTGTCTGTTTTCTGCTTGCTGATTAAAATCTTGCAGGAACTCCCCATTGAAGTCTTATTTCACCTAAAGAAATCTTTAAGGTTTAGTCCTCTCGCAGTTTTCTGCATCCATACGCTCAAGTACTCTTCGGGCTTCTTCTTCTGTAGCAGGCACAACATTGCGAATCCTCGGTCCCTTCGTAATAGCTTCACGTCGGACAGTGAACGTGAAGTAGAATTTGTTAGATACCTGTTCAAATTGCATAGCATGTAAGCATGTATTGTGAGCATTTCAAACTTCAATAATCTGCATTTAGTTGCAAATGGTCACCTCACTAGCCCTTAGTTCAGGCCTTGTAACATGGGCTATAACTTCTACATTTATCATCGGCTTGGATGGGTTGTCAATTTCTGTATACAGAACACAAGACTTCAAGCGAAGAAAATTTCCAACATCCACCTGCATTGGTACAACAAATATTACAACCTGACTCGCAGGCCATGTTACACAAGGCATCATGTCCTACGTCAAACATTAAACAATTATATACTTTCTGCAAATGTATGTTATAGACATTCAAGGGAAATGGATCATATTCCTTTGCATCCTACAACTCTTTTAATATGCATGCTAATCATAGCATTTGCTGTGTTTGATGGATGTTGAAAAGTATTAGAACGGGTACTTACAGGCTTAAGGAAATCAACATGATCAACTTCAACAAAACGTGGTGCCACACCAGCAAAAGCATAAGCATTTGAGAAAGCCAGTTCAAACGCTTTACGCATCAAGAACCCTCCAAATATGCGTCCATGAACGTTTCGTTGCTGTGGTTGACAGATAAGAGAATTCTCATGGCAAGTATCCTTTATGAGGATGCTATCTCTGTCTGCCAATGCTGGCATGTCACAGAAAACTCGGCCCTCAGCTAATAATGAATTAAGCCTTTCTACATCCTTGTTTCTACTATCTGCTTTTTTCTCTTCTCTCATCTTTTTCCTCGCTTTGTTCCTTTCTTCTGCTTCTTCCCAAAGCAGTTTTTCCTGTTCAGTTTCAGGCTTGATTGGGTTAACAGGGGCTGATTTTCCTGTTTTTGAGTCCCGAGCTACGAATGTGAAATTTGCTACAAGAGCAAGGGAATCTGACGGACTGGAGGTTTCTGTATAACAAGGTTCTATGTTAAACAACAATTATGTTTCTTGGAAAAGACAGTTTCTCGAGGACTACTACATCACAATATTAAGATATCCGACACTAGAAGATATAATTTAACTACAATTGGAGGACAAGAACATAAATGAACACAGCTTTACCGTGACACATTAAACATCACATTTAGTTCACTGACCACGTCCATCAACAAGATGAATTTGCCAAACAGATATTTTGGTACACAACTTTTTCCAACACTTACAATCACACATGCAAATTTATAACCGGCAGCCATTTGACTGTTCGTTTGCAGGAATCTGTCATCCATTTTGTTTACAGATACATATCAGAGAGCAACAGACTAGAACAACTGATTATAAGTAAATTCAATGATTTATCTGAAATCCAAATTTAACCACAGAAATACCTTCTGGCGGCTGGGTCACTTCCAATTGTATCTCCATAGAAGACCTTCCAACCCATGTAACAGCACCACCTATTTTGAGGTCAGTATCAACCCTTATTGGTTTTTTCAAAACCATCCTATCAACAGACGCAGTGACCAGCAACAAAGGTCTTGTTGTCCCTTCATCGTTACAGCAGTGCTGGTGGACAAGTTAACTATTGAGTTTACAACACAATCACTATACCAAATCTTCAACACAGATAAGCAAAGTAAAGAAATTAAGAAAATCACAAGTCTCGAATTCCTTTAGGACCTTATAGGAAATGGTTCCAGCAAGAGCATCAAGGTCTTCAACCAATTTTCCCATCCTAATCTCATTCCAGGGGTTTCTGTACTGCTCTTTTAGTATATAATCGGAAGAGAACTTGTAAAAAACACTTGTCCTGCTCTTTGATGGAGTTTTTGCAATCAACTCGGTCTGTGAAATCCCATCAGTCCGTGGATCAATCTCTTTCTCAAATATTCGAGATCTAGCTTCCCACAAGGCATTTGTCACTGGTGAATGATACATTCCAGGCCACAAACTGATCGGTTTTCGCATGGAAGACCCTGCATCAATTGGTGCTGAGCTATGGATCGTTGGATTCACACAGGAAATAATCGGTATATCCTCTCGTGGGGTCGAACTATCACTTGAAAGGGCTCTTTCTTGAATACAGGTGCTCGAGATTCGATCAAAGATAGCCATTCTATATCTAGCCTCTGGCTTTTGCGATAACGAAAACTGAGTCTTGGCAATGCGTTCATCGTGAAGGCAACAACTTGACGATGAAAAGAGAGAACTCGATCCAGAAAACGACCTACTTGGTGTGAAATTCTGCGAGATCAACACGGGTTTCGATTCATTCGACACAATGGGCAGATGGGAATTGATGAGTTCGCTGTTCAAGCAACGGTTCGGCAATGAAATTGAACTAGGAGGGGAAAATGTTTCGGTGTCAGGGACTTCTGATGAAAGATGATGATAAAATGTATTGACACCGGAAACAAGACCTTGTCGTATAGATGAATTGGCAAAGATGGTGACTTTGTTGAAGTGGGGTTGGAGTGTAGTAAGGACATGAAGGTACGATGGTCTGCGATTGAGTCTTTGACGATGGTGGGGAAGTAGTATTTTGCGGATTTTCATTTTTCAGGATTAGAACACGAAGAAAGGAAGCTTTAGGCCTTAGCTGATAACATTACAGAATATGTATATTTTAATGAAAGAGATTAATTTGTATATTAATTTCATCTTATCAAGTAGAGCTAATGATATTTTTAAGAATTAATTATTTCCTTCTTAATTTGCGTGATATTTTTAATATTCTTAAACTTAAATAAAGTAACATAGTAGAAATTCAAATTAATATGTTTTTATATAAAATTATTACGTAAAATTAAATAATTTTATTAATAAGTAAAGTTTGAAAAGATTCAATAATACGCAATATGTTAGTGGGGGTAATATAAAAGTTAGCTTTTACAAATAATGTCTAAGTCATTCTTTTTTTTCCAACCCACCTTTTAGTCTTTTTATAAAAGAATATAAAATAGTAATGTTTTCTTAACATTATTATAATTTTTTGCTTTTACAAGTTAAATATGTATTTATTAAAAAAATAAAGATAGAGCTGTAAAATTTTCACAAGTGGCATCCTAAGATTAGTGCTTAGGAAAATTGATTAACTTGCACCTTAATTTCATATATTCATAAAAAGATTTTAATTTGAAATAAATACTCCAATGTTGGTATAAATAACAATTTATTATAATAAATTATTAACATTAAAAAATCAAAAGAGTGTTTTTCATATTAACAAAAAATATAAAAAAAAGATTAGATATGTGTTGTAATGAATAATAAAAATTTTATTCATAATATTTTCTTTTAATTAGCCTTTTTTATTGTTTATAAGATATTTTAGGAGGATCTTAATTATGAAAAGGCACATTAAAATTATTTATATTCAAATTAATCCTCTCTAAAATCGTTATTGTTTATAAGATATTTTAGGAGAATCTTAATTATGAAAAAACATATTAAAGTCATTTATATTCAAATTAATCCTCTCTAAAATCGGATAAATATAAAACTCTGACTCTTACATAAGAAAAATTTGAACTCTCGACGTTACTTAAGCTAACAGTTACTTTTAATTAGTCATTTATAAAATAACATTGTACACGGTAACAGTTCACACCAAGTCCAGACTACAGAGAGCCTCTAGTGAGTAGTCACATTCTTCCAAGAAACTTGGCGGTTAAGTTTTCTATCTCTTCCACTTCTTGTCTTGTTTTAAAAGGTTTGGCCATCTGGCAGTGTCCCGCGTCCATACGCTCAAGCACTCTGCGGGCTTCGTCTTCTGTAGCTGGCAAAACCTTGGGAATCCTCAGTCCATCCGCAATGGCTTCAGGTTGGACAGTGAACGTGAAGTAGAATTTGTTAGACTCCTGTTCAGATAGCATAGCAAAATACCATGTAAGTATAGTATTGTAAATGTAATCATTTTTGCATTGAGTTGCAAGTTCTCACCTCAACCACTCTTAGCTCTGGCCTTGTAACTTGAGCGATAACTTCTACCTTTATCAATGGCTTGGATGGGTGCTCAAGTTCTGTATACAAAACACAAGACTTCAATCGGAGAAAGTTTCCAACATCCACCTGCAACGGTTCAACAGATATTACTGATTGTGTCGTTAGTTCCAAATCTATGTATTAGAACAGCTACTTACAGGTTTAAGGAAATCAATATGATCAACTTCAACAAACTGTGGTGGTACACCAGCGAATGCATAGGTATTTGAGAAAGCCAGTTCAAATGCCTTGCGCATCAAGAACCCTCCAAATATGGTTCCATGAATGTTCCTTTGCTGTGGTAGACAGATGAGGGAGTTCTCATGACAAGTATCTTTTATGAGGATTCTATCTCTGTCTGCCAATGCCTTCATGTCACTCAACACCTTGCCTTCAGCTAATAATGCATTAACTCTTTCTCCATAAATGTTTTCCGTATCTGCTCCTGCTGTTTTCTCTTGTGTCTTCCGTTTCCTCATTTTGTTCCTTTCTTCAGCTTCTTCCCAAAGCAATTTTTCTTGTTCCGTTTCAGGCAAGATTTTGTTAACAGGGGCTGACTTTCCTGTCTTCATGTCCCGACCCACAAATGCAAAATCTGCTACAAGAGCAATGCGGTCTGATGGATTGGAGATTCCTGTTACAGCAAGGTCTCATTTTCATATACTTACTAACGCAAGAAGGTCAAGTAACCAAGTATTTATGACCACATTTTGAAAAGGAGAATATTAAACTTGGCTAGAGATGATATGGTACCACGAAGGTTTCAGCCTGCTTTCTCATTTATGTCAATATTAGAGGCAGATTAGAAACTTTAAACAATGGAAAACAAGCATACAAGTTCATAACTGGTAGGCAGCTGAATGTTCACAGAAAGAAATTAATCAGACCGCAACGGGTTGAAAGTTAATCTAATGATCGCTCAAAACACCCAAGTACTAATCCTACAGTAATACCTTGTACTGGCTGAGTGACTTCCAGTTGAATCTCCATGGAAGACTTGCCAACCCATGTGACCGCACCTGCCATTTTCAGGTCAGCATCTACACTGATGGGCTTTTTTATAGCCATCCTATCAACAGAAGCAGTGACCAGCAACAAAGGCCTCATTGTCCCTTCATTGTTGCAGCAGTGCTGGTGAACAAATTAAGTATTGATTAAGAAAAAAAAAATCTCTATTCTCAATCTTCAGCACGAGTCAAAGGAGATGATAGTTTAGACTGGAACACGACAAAAAAAAAAAAAAACTCGAAAAGTTTCGAACCTTATAGGAAATGATTGCGGCAAGAGCATCAAGATCTTCAACTAACTTTTCCATCCTAATCTCATTCCAGGGGTTCCTATACTGCTCCCTTAGTATATAATCTGAAGAGAATTTATGAACAAAACTGGTCCTGCTTTGCGACGGAGTTTTTGCCACCAACTCCCTCTGTGAAGTCCGATCAAATGCCGAATGACCTGCTTTCTGGAATATGCTTGTAGTTTCTTCCCACATGGCACAGGTCAATGGTGTGTGATACATTCTAGGCAACAAGCTGATCATTTTCCGAATAGGATTCCCTGCGTCCATTGTTGCTGAGCTATGAAGTAGTGAATCTATGCCGCCTCCCGGGGTTGAATAATAACTTGAAAATGCTTGGGTCCTAGGGATTCGATCAGACGCGAGTATGTCTGATAACTTAGACATGCGAGTGGTGGCAATGAGTTCGTTATAAAGGCAACGAATTGACAACGAAATTAATGAACTCGATCCAGAAAGCGACCTGAAGCTCTGCCGATGATTAGGTGGTTTAAGTGAAGAATGTACTTGGAGGGATGATAACATGGGATTGAGTTGTAGTAAAAGGTGACGTAATGGTATTCTGAAGAGTTTCATGTTTCAGGATCGATGAGCTTATAGGATTTAGAAGATTTAGTCCATATTGTTAAGATTTGAATTATCATTTATAATGAAAAGTTTACTGAAAAATTGAAGTGAGCTTTTTTAACTAAAATTTAATTGCTCATTGAAAGTGAAAAGGTTATTTTCTTTCAATTCAAAGGTTTACTGGAATAAGATAACCACATTCTCTGCACCAAGACCAATATGATCAAGTTGCTCTAAACTTTTTCTTTTGACTACAAAATAGAATTGGAATCAATACACAAAACACGTTGAAGACAGAACATATGAACCTGGAACACGACGCTATTTACTAGGAGGACTGTGCAACACACAGCAATAGTCAACATATCCAGTCCAACGCTGTCTTTCCATCCTACAAACTCAACGTGTTGAGGCACCCTCATCCTGGTCTAATCAGCCCTTGGCCTTGGGAAACACGTTCTTGTTCAATGAAATTTCCACATACAGGTGCTTCACGCACAACCACACACTCGCATTCATTCCTTATCCTTTGTAAGATTAAGAATCATCAACATTCACCCTTCGCTTCTCTCAGAAAACACCATCTAAGGGGTCTAAGAACTTTCACGATTTTCAACTTCCATGTCCAAAGGGACGTATTCCTCTGTCCCAAAATACCCTGGCTCCCCTGTCCCATTTGCAATGAATGGATGGCTTAGATGCAAATGGGACAGGGGGGCAAGGTATTTTGGAACAGAGGATCTCAAGGCATGTCGAAATTACTACTATAAATTTTTTATCAACAGGTGTAAAAAATTTATGATTAAGCCATAACATAGCATTTCAATGTAGTGACCTTTTACCTTCATCATATGTAAAAACCTCAAAAGTATCCTTCTGTGTACATGCAATCCATTTTTGTTCAACTGCCACGACATGACCTTTACAATGATGGCGTACATGAACAACATAGATGATTGGTATGTGTCTGAGATTTTGACTGTTGAAACATAATTACAAACTTTCCTATTTGGCAATGAACGATTCTTGAACATGGACACGGAATGGCATGCCATACGATTAGCTAACTATATCATTACTATTTTTTGATCTGGAAAACATAATGTAGTGGGACGTCTCATGTTTCCCTCTCTTCAGCTGTACTATTTTCTTCTATCCTACTGCCCAGCCTGACGATGTCTTCAACCAGAATCTTCCCATCTGTTTCACATCGGTGAAAGCACTAGTCAGAATATTTACTGCTATGCATGGAAGTAATTGAAAGAACGTAACATCCCAATCAGGAGACAACACTGTGTGCAAAAACTTTCACGTCATCGTATACAGTCAGATTTTCACAAGTCCATCTTTTTCCATTCCCAAAATGTAACTTGTATCATCACTAATATTTAATGAAAATAATTTGTTCTTTGCAATTGAAGGTAGACAAATTTGATTTGTTACTGTTTTCGGAAAAATATAACGCAATGATCCTCAATTTATTAGTTTAAATGATCTGTAAGGAAGCATCTAGACTATACTTTGATATCAGAGTAAAAAGGATTATGAATGTTCAAACATGAATACACAGAAACATGTTTTCTCCAGAAGTAAATCACCCAAGGACATATTAGCAGAACGAGTACCAAGATTCTGAATCCAGATAAGAATATAATAAGAGCAATCTCTGACTAAAATGTAGAGAAGCAGAATGCTATTCCCCTTATCCAAAAGGGTTTCTAATCTGACCTCATTCAATCTTCAACTTGTACAAAATCACAGGATTGAAAGCCACTGAAATACATGAACTTTGACCCTATTGCTATATATCCAACCCCACTAGAGAACATGAATATTCCTCTCAACGTCATAGTTTAACAATGTATCACAGGTAACTACCAGGGGAAATTTTAAATGTTCAGCAAGAAAGAAATATTAGGTCATTTCAATGATGGAAGTAATGGCGCATGAAAAAAACATGCACACACATAGCCAAATCGGACTGCTTACCTCCATCCTTGGAAAGACTGCTGATGAGTTCTTGAACACCTTCTCTGCCCAAAGTGTTTTTTAGGTACATAGCAGCAGCTGCCACCTCTTCAGGAGTAACTTTTCCATCAAAATCCCTAGACAAATAACATTAAACATCAAAACTAAGCATTAGACAGTACCGTGCATTTCATGAACTGGAAATTATAACACCAATGTTGTTAATGACCGCCAAAATGGATACAATTACTTGAAAGCCTTTTAGGCAGTGGAATTAATAGGGATCAACCACTACTCTTAACAAATGCATGCACAAGCAGGAACATTCATTGTAAAGTTTACATACGCCCCTTCTAAACTTAATTTTTGGATACCACCATATCATATCATTTGTTTTGAATATGTTGCTTGAGCGTCAGTTTCTGTACAGAAAGTATCCAGGGAATGTTAGATATGATGCCTGCAGCATTCAATTACTTTAACATTAGATGCTTATGCTTTTGTTATGCATTTTCATTGTTCTTGAGATATTGAACATTTTCTTAAATGAGTTAGGTCTGCTTATAATGCTTGTGACTCTGTTCTCAAAGAGAGTTTGCAAGGACAGAGCATATACTTTTACAGCATTTCAATGCAGCAAAAATCTCAAAGAGATAAAGAATAAAAATTGCACAATAAAAACAATGATTCACCTGTCAAGTAGTCGCCACTGGTCACCAATTTTGGCATCGACATCATCAATTTCTTTCTCTAGATTTTGAAGCATTGTGTCAACCTGAAGTTAAAGCACATAAAGAAAATGAGGTTGAAGGTACCAAATGTATAAAATGTGCAAATAGCAGTTTATGTGTTTTACCTTCTCTATTAATGCTGAAGAAATCTCATCACGTTCATCTGCTTCAGAAGAACGGTCAGTATCCTCTCGAGCAGCTATATATGCCTTGATTGCCTCCTTTCCATCCTCTGTACCCTCTTTCTCCACCATAGTATTATAAAGTTCTATCTGAAATATCAAATCATAATGAGGTAATGTATTAGTTTAGTGTTATAATTGTTTGACAATACTAGGATGAGCTTTTGAAAGCCCTTAAAAGAAAGTTTGGCTCCAGAAACAAAATGAAAGTACTGGTTTCATCAAGCTACTTTATGCAATCATTTGGGAACTTGGGAGGAAAAAAAATGAATAAATAAAGCAATCTTTTGCCAATTGACAATATAGTCACAGTTTTGGATCACCAATACTCCCACAAGATGATTTAGAACATAGGAATCTTTCATTCTCAATCACAATGTAGATGGTTTTGGACGGGAGGGTTTTCCTTCCCATTCAATGAAAAAATTAGTCCAAGAAGTAGGACTAAATTCTTTATAGCTAGGCCTACACACAGAATGATAAAGATCACTATTTTTCTTGACATATTAACACCAATATGAAATACTTTCATCTGATGTACAATTTCTATATTAATAAGTAGCAACAGTCAGCAAACGATGAAAATCAGACATGCAAGCAATGGGGCAATTCCTTTGAAGTAAATAATCAAGATTATGAATTTTCAAATCAGTTCAACAATGGATCAATACCTCTTTATTGACAAGGCTCAGAAACTCTTCTCGCTCTCTGCTGACTGACTGCCACAATACATAGAAGAAATATTTCAGGATATGAAGGATCAGTAGAACTTCCCCACTCTCAGATCAAACAAATCAATATTTAATATAATGACAGAATGATCATTAAAACATTTTTTATCCTAATTCTTACAGATGCTGAAGCTAAAACAGCTAGAGCCCGACTGAGTTCACAGAGTTGCTCTTGTTTCTCCAATATTTTTGCTCTGGTTAGTTCTTGTGCTTCCCTTGCTGTCGCAATGGTCATCTCTTTCAATGCCACATCATCTTCAATAATAGTGGACTCTTTCTTCTTGGCAAGCTCTTCTTCCTCTTTTTCTTCCTCCTCCTACATGGTATCAATTGAAACCAACTAAAGCCTGAGGTAAAGCATGAAAATAATATACAAAAGCTTGATCACATCTGCAAATCACATTCACAGCTCTGTGCAACTTTGGAACTGACATTCCAGACCTGAAACTCAAATTCTAGCAACCCATAATTTTTAATCTCTGTGAGTTTAACTAGTTGATATCTCTTCTATTCGCCCTACATCAAAAACTCTAGTTCTGCTAGGAAGATGATGGAACCATTAAATTTAAGTACTAAAATTTTAACTGAAAATCTGAATTCTTAACAAATCATCAACTGCAAAGAGATGATCCGACAGCGCAATTTTGGAACTCAAAAAAGAGATGAATAATCTCTTATTCAGCAAAGAATGAAAAGTCGAGATTCCTAAGGATAAACCTTGATAAGTTCTTCTTGCATAGCAAGATATTCCAGTTTTCTTCTCCTTTCTGAAACACTATCTTCTGATGGCAAAGCTGTAACACCAACAGTATCCACAACTTCATCAGGAAGAGAAGACAGCGTTGCCTGAACAGCCTCCTCTGGTTTCAACTTTCCAGAAACAGTAAAGGCCCTGCACACCATTTTTACCACATTACTAAGGTTCTTATCTAAATCTAAAGCATATATTGCTAATGAAGCTTCAAGTGAGAATACAGAGTCTATAAATAACATAATCCATTAAGAAACATTGCAATCACCTTGAAAGGATCAACAGGGACGATGGCACGGAATGATTCAAAGAAAGATCCAACCAATCACGAAGCTGTGAAAAATCAAGAAGTTAAAAATTTGTCAACTGTAACCAAGGGTTTCAGAGTACAAATGTCAGATAAAAGAACTTTTCCACCAAGATCACCAAAGCCATACAATATCTATTGATAATATAAGTTCGTCTATCAGTCATAATGCTTTTCTTAGCTTTACCACTCCAATTTCAGATCACGTCTTTTAAAGAGAAGAATGACTGTTTAAAATATAAAAAAATGGAGACAAGTGATGGGAAGTAGATGCATAACATGCATCATCATTCATTAATCTAAGGTCACAAAGGATATCTGGAGTAGGAGAGAAGTCATTCTGGTAGCCTGTGCAATTATTGCATCATTTAGACGAGTGATGGGAAGTTGATGCATTACATGCATCATTATTCATTAATCTAAGACCACAAAGAATATCAAGCAGGAGAGAAGTCATTCTGGTAGCCTGTGCAATTATTGCATCATTTAGTCATCGAATCCTCATGTTTTACAAACTCACCTGGTTGTTCATCTATGCTACTTAAATTAAAGTAACAGTGAGTAATTACTCAATTCTTAGACAGCCTTTCAAATCATAAAAGCATGTTTTGTATAAGCTTGAAATATGAGTTAGAGACTAAACCAAAAAACCTGTTGCCGCATTTCCTCAACTGAGAACAAACCAAGCATGCCACGTTCCCTGCAATCTTCAAGAAGTTCAG
>JANSVB020000018.1:909909-933486 GCA_025504935.2 Erythroxylum haughtii
TTTTCGTCTTCTGGGATATCCTTCATAATGTTGGTGGAATCATTTACTGACTGTAACAAGCTTAGTTATAACTCTTGGTTCATTTGTTTTAACTCCAATATTTGTTGAGTGATGATTGCCTATGTTGTTGAACTGAAGGGTTGTTTTTATCATTGTTTTCCAAAATTTCAATCTACTAGCTACCACCAGAATAGTAAAATAGAACCAATGATACTAAACCAATGCTCGATTTTTACTCAATAATTAAGAAAGGACTTGTTTTTGGTATTTTGAAATTAAAATGAGTAATATGAATTGATAGTAAGATAATGGAGTACGAAGAAAAACACAATTAACTAATAATGATAAAAGCAACCCTTCAGTTCAACAGCATAGGTAATCATCACTCAACAGATATTGGAGTTAAAACAAATAAACCAAGAGTTATAATCAAGCTTTTAATTAACAACTGAGCCACCTCAAATTGTTACAAAACTATTTTCTAAAATTCCATTCTGCTAACTGCCATCAGAATAGTAAAATAAAACCAAGGATACTAAAACCAATTCTCAATTTTTACTCAATAATTAAAAAAATAGAATTAATGCCAGCAATAGATATAATGATCCAATAATTTAAGCCATTCTGAATAATCACCAATTTTGCTAAATTTTCAATACAAAGTCTTGACCCAAAACAAAGTGATGAAATTAAACTCAAAATCAACACACTGACCTAACCATATCCTGATTTTCTTCTTCTTGGCCTATCTTTTCCTTCTCCTTCAATTCTTCAGTCTCATTTTTTTTCTATTCCCTTCACTTCCCAGTAATCACCCTTGATGAAATTCCTTACCTTGCGCTCTAAGGAAAGGTTTCCATTGATAAGTCACCATGACTTTATCTTCCCTTAGAGAGTTTTCATTCGCCAATCTTAAGATCGGAATACTATCCTTCAATTCCTTGGCCAAATCCATACTCACATATAGTCGAGCAAAACCAACTCTTTTCCTCAATGCAGTATTTTCATCCATGTAGATTGGTTTATCTAAATAACTAACAAGCATACTCAACCTCTTTGTAGTCCAATACTCCAAAGGAATATTATGAATATTAACCCATAAGGGAATGTTCTTCATTTCTATTTCTTCAAGCTCCATCCCCGGATGCCAGTTTTGGAGAAATAGAGGAAGTTGAATGATATGCAAGGGACACTCTCCTATAACCTTTTGAGCTTCCAATTTGGAAGAAAAGGTAAAAATTATGTTATCTTCTTCAGTAAGCATCACTTCCATAAGTCCTCTTCCTTTCCAATTCCTCACAGCCCATGCTTGTATAACTAGAAAAGCTGGCCTCTTTTCTATGAAAAAACTCATAAGAGTAGCTTCGCAAGTCTTAGCTCCTTGATGTAAATCTTTTAAACTATGAGTCACCATTAGTTTACCATCCTTCTCTACAGGAGGGCTAAAAACGAAAGAGGAGTCTGAATTATCCCCAACAACCTATTTCTAAGTTTTCCTAGTTCCTTTTACATTGTCACCTTTGGTAGGGTTAACTCCTTTAGGAGGAAGAGCAGTCTTTGCAATGCCAGGGGTAGTTCTTGAATAGGAAGGGGAAGTGGAGGAGGGGGACGGAGCATCGGATTTAGGCGGGGAGGGGAGGGTAGATTGGATTAGGGTTAGGGGTTAGGTTGGGGTTGGGGTTAAGGGTTGGATTTGGAGGGTTTTTCTATTATATGGTTGAAATCAGTATTGGAAAATCCGTATCCATGTTTGGAGATGAAAATATGGTGGTTTTTCTCCTTTTGCAAGTATGGCAAGATATCTAAAGAAAAGAAAGGAGAAGAGAAGAGCAAGTTCTTTCGGTAATTTTGCTGTATGGGAGAGATGGGAGTGGCTGGTGAAAGGAAGAATGAGAAGAAAAAAAGAGTTAACAGGTTCAAGTGGATGAAATCTTCAGGTGATGGCCATTCTTCAGGTGATAGCCATCATAGGTTCAGGAAAATCTTGCATGATTAATGGAAAAGAGTTGATTGTACTATAATTTCCTAGATTCTGAATATGATTTCAAAGAAAATTATTGATACTTTTATATACATTAACTCGACAAAAGAGTTATGTCTAAAGATAGAAGAAATATTTGGGGCTTATAGCGAGCCTCTCTTATACCAATTGCAACAAAAAATTACACCTCTAAACTAAGGAAATATGTCATTGGTTAAGTATTATACAAACAGAAGAAGTTATAGTATGAGTTAAAAATGTTAATGCCAATGCCTCATTATGGTTATGGAGCTGCGAAAATAGTGTATTTGTGGAGTAACAAAGTCAATTTCTATTCTAGTTTCATATAACCACCTTATACAATTTGTTATATAGGACTCAGTGATTCGTTTGATCACATTAAAAATTAAATTATGATAATGAATTCTCTTCCAACTGTTAATAACACATATTCAATGCTTTTGCGTATGGAAAAGCAAGAGAAATCTGCAATGTGTCTAATGATAATCTTGAGAATAATGCGATGGTTGGGAAATATGAATTACAAAAAAGGAGGAGTGAGAAGAGGAAATATTAAGGAGAAAGAATTTGTAAAAAGACCTAATAGGTATTGGGACTACTATAATCATGATGATCATCTAGAGGAAGCTTGTTTTAAACTCCATGGTATATTTGATTAATACATGACTCTTAGATTGTTGATATTAACTATTTGACAAATCCTTACACTATTCCTAAACCTACACTTATGTACTTACTTGACGGAAGCATCAATATGGTATCACACATTGATGATATTAGATTGAGCTTCAAAATTACCTTTAAAAAATTTATACTTGCCTAAGTTTAAATATAATTTACTCTTTGTAAATAAACTACCAGAAATATATTTGATTAATTTTTAACTTTCCCCAAAAATTGTTTCTCATAATACCTTAAGACTAAGGACATTTTGGTAGTGAGAAAAGTGATTGGTAAATTGTATGTGCTAGACAAATCTTCATTCACCATTGAAACCTTGAAATTGTATACATCTAAACCAAAGATATCAGATGCTCGTGTAATAAATTCTTATAAGTATGAATTTTTCAATAATTAAGTTTTAGACTATATGTTTCATATATGGCACTTCAAACTAAGCCCAGCTTTTGTTATACAACTCCTTTATTTACCTAACCATACGCATGTAGATAATTTTGGACTATGACCATCCAACATAGATTGAAGCTTTAACCTAGCACCACACAAGTTTCTCATCCTTTTGAACTCATACATTTTGATAGTTAGGGCTTATATAACCAAATTTTGCATCATAGGAGCATTGTACCTTTTAGAAAATTGATGATTATAGTAGAGGCAGATGAGCCTATATATTAAAACATAAATCCTAGACAATTTCAACCCTTTAAACCTTTTTACAAATGATTAAAACCTAGTTTCAAACTTCAGTCATTTGAGCTAATAATATATCATAATTTCTTAGTCTTAATTGTCAAACTTTATCTTCTCAGCATAGTATCATACATCAATGTTCATGCATTTATACCCCTAAAAAAGGGTTGTAGAACACAAACACCAACAAATTCTTCAAGTAGCTCGAGCACTGATGTTTTAATCTAATTTTCCTAAAAGGTTTTGGGGGAATCTATTTTAACAGCCACATATTTTATTAAATGTTTACTGACACATTTGCTTACATGAAAACTTCATATGAAAAATTATTCAAGAAACCATTTGATTATAATTTCTTACAAACTTTTGGTTGCCTTTAATTTGCATCAAATACTCCACCTTACAAAGACAAATTCTCACCCGATACCTTCGAGTGTGTTTTGAAGCTACCCTATACCTTCGAGTGTGTTTTTAACCTATACATCAAGCCAAAAGGCTTATGAAGTATAGAACCTACAACAATATAGTATCTTTACTTATAGAGATGTTATATTTCTCTTACAAAATTATTTTTATTTATTCTTCTAGCACACCTCTACCTATAATCCATCATCTAGCAGTTGATAATGATATTCAATCAATCGTTGATCTACTTACACCTATGTAACAAAGTAGTTCTCAACTACTATTAGATCACTCCTTGCCCATATCTTCTCATCCTCTTTTAGAAAATCAACCTTCAGCCACTATTCCTTCACCTAATTTTCCTACCTGACATAGTACCAAAGTTACCCATAAGCCTATACGGTTGGATCAACTATAGTACATTTTGCTATATATCACCATAAACTACTAATGTTTCTTATAGTTCTTCATTGCACATATCCAACACATTTCCTTATGTACAATCACCTAATTTTTCAACTAGTTACTTGTCTTTTCTAGCCAACATATCAACAATCTAGGAACCACTTTCATATCATCAAGCTAGAATTCATCCTGAACGGGTTCAAGCTTGAACGATGAGTTATATAGGCATTTGAAGATAATTACTCTTGGAAATTATCAAAGTTACTAAAAGTTAAGAAACACATTGGTTCAAAATAGGTTTACAGGGTCAAATCAAAGCCAAATGGTACTATTGATCGATTTAAAACAAGATTGGTCACTAAGGGGAACAATCAAATTAAAGGTGTTGATTTCTTTAATAGTTTTTTTCCTATCACAAAGTTGGTCACTATTCGTATTTTCTTGGCAATTGCCACAACAAGGAAATATTTAATTCATTAACTTGAAATTAATAATGTCTTTCTAATGAATTTCTTGCTGAGAGAGTGTACTTGTTACCTCTTGATGGTTACGAAAAAAGACAACAAGGTCAGGTTTACTAGCTTAGATGCTCATTATATACCTTGAAACAAGCATTGTATCAGTGGAATATAAATTGACATCCAAACTACAAGCCTATAGTTATGGCCAGTCAAGTCACAATTTGTTTGTATACTATGTCCAACAATTATAATTATATTGTTTCTTCATGAGTAGTTCACTATAAAGGATCTTGGCTACTTTAAATGTTTTCTGAGTCTAAAGACCAAGGACATATATCATCAACTTAAATATGTATTGAATATTATTTATGGTGCTAGCCTCGCTGAGTACCAAACCTTATGTTACTCCTCTCCCCAAAGGTTTTTTAATTTATTACAGAAAACAATCCCTTGTTTCCTAAACCTGAACGATATAGACGAATAAAGGGCAAATTAATTTATCTCAATTTTACTTGTTCAAACTTGGTTTTGCAGTCTAATAACTAATCCAATCCTTCCAAGCTCCTCTTGTTTCTTGTTAGGAAATCGCATTTCATGTTGTTATACAAAGAAAAGGCGTGTTTTACCTCATGAATAACTCTCTGCCTCTTAAAACTTATTGTGACGTTGAATGAGCATCTTATCTAGATATAACAAAAACTCTAATGAGGTATTGCATATATTTGAGATCATCTCTCATTTTGTGGAAGACCAAGAAGCAACCGCTGGTATCACGATCCTTAGGTAAGGCAGAACACAGGAGTCCTGATTCCACATTCTGTGAGTTGCAATGAATCAATCACTTATTGCAAGAATTTCAAGTTCCTATCAATTTATGGTGTGATAATCAAGTTGCAATCCATATCACAACTAATCTAGTATTTTATGAATGTACAAAACACTTAAAAAACTAGATTGTCACATTGTGTAAAATAAGTTCAAAGACGGATTTGTGTTACCACGATACAAATTTTGGGTGCAAATATAATGACCAAATCTCCTACAGGTCCTCTTTTCAATTCTTTTTTGGGTGTAAGTTAAACTTGATTGACCATCATCGAGGAGACGCATTACAAATGCTAGTTTATATTAGTCAATTGGTTTGTTGTGAAGTAACAGTTAAAGTTGGTTAAAGCTATTAACTTTATAGTTACAATAAATTGATGACCTAGACAATCTAGAACTTATGTATATAAATCACTCCTTGCAATGAATGATCATGATCATTCATTGTTAGCCGTTCTTTGCTTGCTTGATGATGATGAAGCTTTTCAAGATTTGTTCAGTATTTACGTGAGGAATGAAATTAAGTAGTTAAAATTTCCAGTAAATATTGACCAGCTTCTTAATGTGGGCAGTGGTGAGAAGGAAGAGGGAGGGTGTACGTCCATCTATATCTATAAAGATAATATTCTTAAAAAACAAAAGGCATTTAGACATATTATACATACAAAGAAAGGACCATCACTGAGATATCCTTTAGAGCAGGAGGGTATGGGCAACAACATAACTCGTTTTCATTTTGACTCCACCTTAATCTCCAAGCTCTTCTCTTGATAAACGTTTTGACAGTGTGTTCGTCACCTTCTTTTCTCTGCTTCCTGTTTTCGCCTTTTCTCATAACCTGCACACACAGTCCCATCACCAATGAGTAGTAATCACATATTTAAATTTTTAAGAAAAGAAAAGCAGGACACCAATTTTGTTTTTTCTTTCTTCTTATTTATTTATTTTCCACTCTATTGAATCCGACATAAATGGATGACTAAGATGAGTTGACACAGAGTTAGTGAATCAGAAGATCAGGTCCCTATCACTGACTTGACAAGTCCAGTCATGAAGTCAGTATTTTGCAACGGTAGTTGTTAATCGGTGGCCGTGATTGTCCAATGTCAATTGTTAGCTTACATTTTCCATTCTTGTCAACCCTCTATTTACTAGGAAAATCCTTGGCGGATACGTTTCTTTTCTTAAGATTGTTGGGCCACAAGAAACCACGAAACCAGAGTTCAAGATTCTGGAAGCTACCATTCAAAGCTTGACGGAGTCATTGACTTACTGTTATTTCTAAGAAATCTGGTTAGGAAACATACCAGGGCAGCTTGAATGTATCTTTCCACCATCCCTGCTTTGAGCAGTTTGAAACTATTCTGTCCAATCGTACAATGATCTCAGAGAAGGTTGGCCGACCGACAGGTTCTGGATGCCAGCATTCATCAATCAACCTGCAACAATATCATGACATTACCCCAGAGATCAGATTCTAATAATATAAAACTAAATGTTAAGCAGGAAGCCACTTCTTAACCTATTTTCCAATGATTATCGCTGTGTTGGATATGCAAAAGAAGTTTCCAAACCTTATTTATTACTGTAATTAAAGTGACGGGTTCAAATCCTTAATTGCGTGGGATGGGATAAGCAATGCGGAGGACTACCCCTACGTGTAGCACATGGCTCAAAGGGCCTCTTTTAACACCATGAAAAGAATGTGTGTGATATCCGGTCTTCAAAACTTACTCTCTGAGATCGGGAGGATAACTTCTTAGTTTTACTTTGAATGGCGGTCTTTTCTTCTCTAAACACATCAATCTCACACTCTCTTCAGGAGACTTGGGGTTGAATGGCTGTACTCCCTCAATCATCTAGACCAAACAAGAAAACAATTAAAAAAAAAAAACTTAGTGCTGCCGAACGTTTAGTCCTGAGAATTATCCATTGTTAAGGTAATGAGCAGCTTGACGACATAATATGGCAGATGAAAATTGTGACAAACTAATGCATGCGTCTTCCACAGTGAGATAAGAATTTGATGTAATTCAAATTATTCTCTTGATATGGAAAGCTTATATCTCATAACAAGGATATAATTGATATGGACCTATTGAATATGCGTACAAGAAATGTAACCAGTCTTTGTCAAAAATTAGTATTACAGATGGAGTCTCAAAAAGTAAAACGCTGAAACCAAGATGAGAGTTCTTAACCATGCTGATTGAGATATGTTTGAGAAAGAAAAGATACCTCGTACAAAATCACGCCGAAAGAATAAGCATCCACAGATCTATCAAATATTTCATCTTTAAAGATTTCAGGTGCCACATATATATCTACAAAACCAACAAAGCAACGTCATTACTCCAAATGAAATCAAGAATCAAAATCAGGAATATTTCATGCAGTTCCTTGTAGAGAATGTGAATTTAATCAGTTAAGGTAACTGAAAACGAAAAGAATTTTTTTTTTTTTTTGAGAGATCAGAAGGTAATGTTAGAAATTGGGCACCCAACATCACTAGAACAATGATGTACAAGATTCAATAGGTAAAAAAACTATTCAATTCTAAAATATCTTACCAGAAGGGTCGGCAGAAGTACCAGGTACTAGCCTAGCCTTGTCAGGTAAAATCTGTGACAACCTTATCAACCCAAATCCAGATACCTTCAACTGACCACCACTATCCAGCAAAATATTTCTGGCACCTTATCGAAATTTTAATAATTAAAGAAGCGTACGTTTTAATGAGTAAAAGTGAAACATAATTCACAATGGCATATCAAGTTGAGTTTTTTTCATTTAGTTGTCTTACTTTGGCTTCAGGTCACAGTGGATGATCGGATCTGGTTTGCATTCGTGTAGATAATTCATGCCCCTGAGAACAAGAGATCGACCAAGACAGCTTAAGAGTAAAAGAACAGATGGAGAATAACTAAAGAATTGTAAAAGAAACTTTTTTTATTATTCCTAGCCTTTTATCCGTTTGTTGTCAGTGTGTTTCTCTGTCCACATCTCTGTTATGTGTTGTGCAGTGTTTGATACTGAAAAATGCCTAGCTCAGTTAAAAATAGAACAAAACTGTTCAGAGAATTTGACTTGCCTAGCAATATCAAGAGCAAATCTCAATGCTTTGGAAGGTGAAAAACGCCCTTTTTTTTGAAGATAATTTGCCAAGTCACCCTGAAATCAAGACACTGTCATATTAGAATTTAAAGGTTCAATTGAGGACATAGGATAACTGTTACAAGTGGTAAAGCATTTCTTTGGTTTTAAAATTTTTTGCAGGTCCAAGAATAGAACTCTTAAAAAACAAACCCCGCTTTCCCTGATTTGTTTGTGAAGTACACAATTTCAGTTTTCACCCAAAAAAAAAAAAGAAGTTGAAACCAAATTAACTCCAAAGAATGTTTACCATCCAAAACCTGGAATAGGTGGCGGTATCCAACAGCTACAAAATGTTTAATGCATAGGAGAGAGTGGGAGAAAGATCAGGAGAAGGAAGACTTTTTTGCTTACTTTGGGATGATACTCTGCAACAATCATCATTGGTATATTCTGGGTGACCGCTCCAACAAACTGAATCACATTAGGATGCCGAACCTTTTCAAGTAAAGTAAGCTCGTGCTTGAAAGCATTTCTGTCATTAAATTTAATCCAAAGACAGAGCAAAATAGAACTATCAACACTGCGAAGAAGCAATAGCTGCACTCATCTTAAGCAGTGAGAAAACAAAACAGAAGAGAAGAAAGAAACTTCATCATGGTAAGACATGAAAATATAATATTAATCATCCATTATAAACCACATGAGCTTCGTTTCTATACCAAAAGTAACTAGGGAGAAGAATGACAAAGAATATATGTTATCAACCTTACTCGTATTGCTTAAAGCAATCGAATGTAACAAGATTACAATAATTCAGGATTACAAAATTTTCAAGCATCAAAAGAATAATAAGATAACGACTAATCAAAGAGAAAATCTCAAAATGGGTTGTAAACGACATAAACATTAAGCAAACGAAGGTCCTGTATAGCAATATAAATGGACGTGCCTATTACAAAGCAGAAACTTATACCAATTGAAGCCGAGACATCACATAAATTAATTGCTTTTCTGAATTCAGAAGAAGAGAATAGTTTTGTAGTGCCTAAACAGATTCAAAAATTAAAAGGGGAAGAAGCATACATGCTTTCAGGGTCCGAATATCTGTCCTTGTCAAGTATTTTGACAGCGACCTTGGTCCCATTCCATTTAGCCACTTGATATGACCCCTGTTCTGGAAAGCATTAGTTAATAACCTGGCGGTAAATCCCTATTCACAGAAATAAGGAGAATTTGCTACTTTTACAAAAAAAAGAGAGAGTATATTATATTTAACCATATGGTACGACTACATCCTCATTCATATAAAATTTAACAAGCAAAAAGAAACGTCATTTTCACGGCAGATTTCATGTAATCGTAGAGTTCCAATTACAACATAAGATTCTCCAAGATAGTGCCGTAGGCCCTAAAGACCACCATCAAATATAGAACTTTGTCAGGCAAAAGTTTTCAGAACAAGTAAAAAATATGAAACCAAATGGATAAAAGGCGTGCCTTTGTGATCCCATCAGACTTCCGGACCTGAAGCTCCAAGGGATTAAGCTCATATTCTGGAACTTCTCGAGGATTTGCAACACACATTGGTGTCTTCCGTGTTTTCTAAGTCGATAAAAACAAAAGTATGTAGGCATATGAATTAAAAAAAAAAAGGTAAAAGATTAACAATTTATGCTTGAAAGTTAAAAAGATATGCAGGTATCATACCGGGGCTTTGGCTCCTCGGGCTTTCAAGATATTATAAACATCTACATTTCCATAATACTTGGCATCAGCACATGCCTGAACATATATGGAAAGAAATTCTCTTTAAAAGCCCGGCATTGAAGGAGACCAAATTTGCAGAAAAGTTGACGAAACAAAGAAGTTGTGAATTACCGTACTGCCCCATCGATCACGAGCGTCGATATTGGCCTTACGGCTCAACAAGAGTTTGACGACCTCGACGTGACCTTCACAAGCAGCGATATGGAGAGCGGTTCTGCCATCCAAATCAATGCTGTTCACATCAACCCCTTCTTTCAACAAGTCCCCCACACCCCGAACATCCCCGCGACAAGCGAGGAAGAGGAGCTGCATGGTGCAGTCGAGATTCTCGGGGACGGTGAGCTGGTCCTCGTTGGCGGGGCTTCGGCGAATGGGGTCCAGGGAGGACTGGCGGCCGAAGCTGAAGCGCATGCTGTTTCGGCGGGTATCCAAGGAGAGATTGCGGGAAATCTGTCGACTAAAGCTACGGCGGACGGAGCCGGTGGAGAACTGGCGCGAGATGCCGCGCTTGAGCTGCTTGGCAATGCCGTCCATATGGGTCAGCTGTGGTTGGTTGAATGAATTGAGGAAGATGTTGGTACGATGCTCTACATAAGGAATGAACGATAGCGTTGGAGAGCTGAGAAGGGAATTGGAGCTCTCGATTTGCGGCAGTTGAGAGGAGGGTGCTAAATAGAGACGTCCCCATCCCTCGCCATACATAGAGACGTGAGAATTTCGCTGCGTTTTTCTTGGAAGTCAGAATAAAATTATTTATTTATTATTATTAAAAATAATTAAAATATAATATAAAGGATTTTTATAAAAAAATAATAATAATAAAGAATATTTTTCATAGGAAATTATTTACCTCGTTGATCCTAAGTAACACACTAGAAAAATCACGAAGAAACAAAAGCAAATCCAAAGAGGAAGTAAAAAGTGAAAACGACGGGTCGTATGTGGGGAAAAAGGAGGAGGAGAAGGGTCGGTTTGCTTAAGTTGAGCTAACTTTAACGTTAACTAAAGTAAGACTCCAGACTGACGGGGGTGGACGCATATTATTGTATTCGATCGCCGGAGTCGCATTAAGATGTACAGATCATACCAGTCAATCTCGGCGCTCAGCATTTATTACAACAGCGTGTTGGAGACAAGTCTTACGATCTACCACACGTTCATGGGGCTACTTGAGTTGTCCTATCTTCTTGTTTCTACCAAAAATAAACCCAAATATTTAAATACGTAAAGGATAATAAAGCAATATTTTAAAGTTATTAAATTAACTAATTAATAATATAATCCTTTTCTATATAATTTTATATTATAAATTAACAATCTTTTTATAATTACAATTGGTTATGATTTTTTTTGAAAATTTAACTTTATTATCTCTAATTTTTATCACATCAGTTTTCAGATTGAAACTTCAAATTGCAAAAATATAATAAATATTTAGTTTGATATTTTATGTTTTATTAGAAAAATATAACAATTTTTAATTAATTAAATACATGCATTAAACTATGAACGTATTATATTATAAATAATAAAATAATAATTGATTATTAAAATATTTTAAAGTAATATTACTTTATTCCTCAACCTTCTCTCACCTCCTCTCTTCAGGTACATTTGCTTTCTTCGTTTGGCTTAAGAGATCGGTATTTTTGATTTTAATTCTTAAATCTGTGATTCTTTGATGATATTGTTATGTTATGTTGATCTGATTGATTGCTAGATCTGTCATTTATTGCATACTTCTTTAATTTGTTCAAGTTTTTCTTTCCATATTGGTTATGTTCTCCGATTGTGAGTCGGATGTTCTTAACCTTTCAAGATAGCTCAATTTTTCTTTTCTTAATTTTGTGATGACTCTTTTTTCTGTTTAGATCTTCTTTTTAAGTTTGTGATTCACGTGAATGTGATTTCTTTTGTTCATTATAAGTTTTTTAAATTTTCTATTCAAAAATTATTTTTAATTTTTATTTGTTTTTCATCTTTTTTATTATCTATATATATTTTAAAAATATCTTCATATCACTTTTTTTTAAATATCTGCATCACTCCTTTATCGTCACATCCATATATGGGTCTATCAGAAATAGCCTCTTTATTATGTAAGGATAAGGCTGTATACTATCAGATCTCTCGAGATTTTATTTTATTGCGAGACTTCGGACTGAATGTGATAACGATAATGATGAAAGTTTATTAATTCATAACAAAGTCGACGATTTCAAATATATACGTCAACAACAACATTTAGTAGCTCTTACCAATATATAGCAAAATAATAGCTTTGCAAGTCTTGATACTACAGATATCTCTTTTTTTGAAGAAATAATGCAGGTATCTCCTTCTGTGTGTATTTCTTCAAATATCTCTCTGTGTGTTAAGTGCACGTAAAAATGAGTAGCTGATGTAAGAATATCCATCCCAATGGATTATGGAAGAGGCACACAATTTTATTGTCTGTTTGGATGAGCTTATATCAATAAAGTTTTTGTCAGTAGAACTTTTTTAAGAAGAGTTTTTCTAAGAAGTTAGTTGATTGTTTGGTTGCTATTTAAAAAATAACTTGTTTGAAAGAACTTTATATAATAGACTGTTATACAACATAAAAATAAAAGTACTTTTAATTTTAACTATATTTTATTTTATAATAAACATTATTTAAAATATATTAAATAATATGCAAAACACAATATATTAATTATTGTATAATATTAAACCATATGAAACATAAATGAAAATATATATAACCAAATCTTTTATATGGATTATAATATAAGTAAAACTAATATAAAAATAAATATTAAAACATATAAAATAGTCAAATAATATTATATAAATCTTAAAATAAACGTGAAGATGTGTTTGTAGGTATTGTGAAAATTATGTGTAAAAGTATAAGGATAAAGGGGACTAAAAATAGACTCATTAATTGATTTGAAAAATCTACTTAAAAAGGTACTTTTTTGAACATTTCTAAATTTGAGCTTCTTAAAAAGTTATATTTTTGCTTTCAAAATACCCAGAAAAGGGAACCTAGACAAGGACAATATCCATCTGATAGATGTCATACCTTCCGTAGATGAATCGAGTTCCACTACCCAATCATAATTTCCTAGTATAGAATACTTTTCATGCAATGCTTCTAGAACAACTGAAATCAAGAGATCAACCATTTCATCTTGATCTTTTCCGACATTCTCTTTCTTACTGAACTCCAAATCAAAATACAAGATGGGATGGTAAACCCTGAAGACAACACATCAAACTCGAAGAAATCAGTACATCCTTTTCACTACAACGTCAAGAACCTCATGTCAAAACTTAATTAAATTTGCTCTTAGAGAAACTAAATTTCGGAAAGTATAGCCAATGCGAGTACAAAAACGTAGTTTCAAGGATTTTATATGTGCAATTAACTAATCCTATATGAGTGTAACAGTTTCTATGCTGCTGGTAATCAAGAGCCAGAGTTCATCACCTCCTGAATCACTTCATAATGATGGCGATACTTAGAATCCATATTTTTGTACCTGAAATTTAGAAAATTAGTATGATTAGACACCTTCAAAAGATGGTTTATTTATTGAATACTAACAAAAGAAAATGAAAGGAGAAAACCTCCTCCAGAATTCCTTGTACGTAGAAATTATAAGGTTTACTAGAGAAGTTGTCAGAGAAGAGAATGACCCACACGCAAATCAAGTGTAGGTTCTCACTATTTATAGACTGTCAATATACTACAGTACAAACTTGCTATACTTGCCGTAAAACTAGGAACAGAAAAATTGAAACAAGAAATATGCGCCACTATCTAACTGAAATGCACCGGCATTGATTATTTAGGTGTCACTATCTAACTGATTATTTGGGTGTCAACAAGCACACCCAAATGCACCGGCATTGATGCTTGTGACAAGAGAGCAAGTCTTACTTCAACAATATGCCGATGTTTACGCTCAGCCGCACTGTTTTGTTGATGAGTATGAGGGCAGGAAACATGGTGTGAGATGCTTGTTTGCTTAAAAAAGAATTAAGCTGTTGATAATTCCCTCCCTAGTCAGTTTGAACACAAAGATTTTTTTTATTCAATAATAACTCAACATGTTTTTGAAATTGAAGAAAAATTTGAAACACATCAGATTTATTCTTGAGCAATTATACCCAAGTGAATTTACTGAAATCATCATTGAAACTTACATAATACTTAAACCCATTAACAAACACTTGAGCTGGGCCCCAAACATCGAAGAACACCAGATTAAGAGGAGCACTAGAGACACTACTTGAGACTGGAAAAGGAAGTTGATGACTTTTAGCCTGTTGACATGCATTACAGACAGAATTATTGGACTCAGAAGAGCACAACAAGTTATTGGAATTCAAGACTTTGTGGGCGATAACAGAGGAAGGATGGCCAAGGCAGTGATGTCATTGTTCTTTAGAAATCTTTATGCTGACAAGTGCTTCCTTCAGCAATGCTATTTGGCTTGGCTTGATATGATATAGACCTTGCTCACATTTTCCCTGAAGAAGTGGCCTCCTCGTGACCTGATCCTTAATGATAAAATGGGAAGCATAGATTTCAAAGAAAACACCAATGTCAACAGCTAGCTTATGAACCGATAAAAGATGTTTGGATAGTTTAGGGACACAAAGAATATTATTCAGTTTTAAAGGTTTGGAGAAGGTGGGCAGAGAAGAGTGACCAATATGGGAAATTATCATACCTGTACCACCTGCATTCTGAACCTGATCTTTGCCCTGGTACTTCTCTTTGAATGTGAGTCTGTCCAAATCACTGGTCATGTGATCAGTTGCTCCACTATCCATATACCAATTGGTATCAATAGAGTATGCGGAAATTGTAGCAGCATCACCAGCAAGCTTGGAGGTATCATCAGCTTAGATTGAATGATCAAATTGATGGTAGCACTTCAATGCTACATGTCCTGGCTTTCCACACATTTGACATATCGGCCTATTCTTGTTCTGACCATAGTTGCTTCTGTCATACTAAAATTGGTTATTGTTCCTTCTCTGTAAATTAACTCTGCCTCTTGGTATGTTTTGACCTCTTCCTCTTGTCATGTTATTTTCTGAATGTCTAGTGACCTAAAAAGTGTTATTGTGATGTTCCATCCTCATTTCATAATTCAGCAAGTGAGCATACAAATCAGTCAGGGACATGGTTTCAGCTTATATAGTGATTGAAGCCACCAATGGTTCAAATTCTAAACCTAACCCAGCCAATAGATAACCAATAAATTCCTCATTTTCAAGAGGTTTGTCAGTCACAGCCAAAGTATCAGCTAAGTGTTTCACTTTGTTAAAGTATTCTGCAACTAACAATCCTTTCTTTTGTATGGTTGATAATTGCAAAAGAATCTGCATTGTACAAGTTTTAGATCTGGAAGAGAACATGTGTTCTAAAGCTTGCCAGACTTCAAATGAGGTAGTACATGATAAAACTTGAGATAGTACCTCTTCTGTGAGAGAGGAGAGCAGTGCGCTTAAGACCATTTGGTCTTGTTGCAGCCAGATCTTGTAAGCTAGATTCTGAACTTGTGTGGCGCCTACATCAGTGGTTTCTGTGATCATTTTTTTGGAGCTTCAGTGCCGTCAACGTAAAAGTTGTTGGCTACGGAGGTATGGGAGGAATTAAGCCTTCCATAGGAGGTAGTTCTCCTTTGTGAGTTTTAGGTTGATGAGATGGCTAAAGGACGGTGTGGGAAGAAGACTTGTGGATGAGTTGATGGTGGTAACAGAAGGAGAGAGAGAAAATGAATTGCTCGACATTCTCGATTAGAGACGTGATGGCTTTGATACCATATAAAGTTTGCTAGAGAAGTTGTATGTTCAGAGAAGAGAATGACCCACACGCAAATCAAGTGTAGGTTCTCGCTATTTATAGACTATCAATATACTACAATACAAACTTGCTATACTTGCCGTAAAACTAGGAACAGAAAAATTGAAACAAGAAATATACGCCACTATCTAACTCAAACCTAAAAACTAGCGATTACCACAACTAGCAACCCAAAACTTCCAATAGAAACAAGGAACCTTCTTGTGCCATTGTGGTGGTTTTGATAACTGAATACATGTAACTGCTCATGTTCTTTGGTAGAATTCATTGCTTCATGTTGTCATTAATGTGATTCAAGTACTTGTAATTTTTATATTACGTATTTTTAGGCTAAGTGTTCCTCTAATAAGTTGCATAAAAACAATCTAATTTAATTAAAAAATAAGTTAACTAAATAAATAAAATTAATGAATTGAATTAATAGATAATAATTCATGAGGTAATTTGAATAACTTCTTTATCTCTTCTACTTAAAGTCTAGTATAGGTACATTATTTTATAAATTTTAGTAGTCAAAATTTATATTTTAAAATTAAAAATATAAATATAACTATTTAATTATATGTTAATCAACATTGATTTACGATAGAAGTCAATTACATATAAGTTTATTATTTAGATATAAGTATAAGTAAAATGATAATCAATCCATATTATCCCAAAATACTTAAAAACTCAAAATCATGTTTCACATATTCTTAAATGTAGAGTAAAATTTTCAAAATTTAATTAAGCACATCAAAACTTTAATTATTCAAAAGTCTAAATTCACATTCTTTCAATTTACTTTATAATTGGATCTCATAATCCAAATGATAGGATAAACTTTTTGTAGATTAACAAGTAAGATTTTTTTTTAAGTCTACCTACTCTTGCCACTGTAGAGATTGTGGTCCATTTAATGCATTACTTTCTTCATCACGCACACGTTATCGCCTATGCTTCCGAGCTTCCTCCTCTATGATGGGCAGAGGTATATAAACAGTTTAAAAACATTGTTTTGAGCCCCTATCCTCACATAGCACAAGAATTACACCATCGATCGTGCTAAAGGGAGAGGCTGGAAGATTCAAACACAAAGACTTTGCTGGATCATCAGCTGAGCAATAGTTGGATGTGTGTTTTTCCATTGAGCTTTCGTTGCCTTATATACATGGTTAATATGCATGTGTCTTACTTAAATATGTTGTTGTATGAGATGCATATGATATTATTTCATTTGGTATCAGAGACATACTATCTTGCCTTGCTTATGAACGTTGAAAAGCATGTCTCTGTTATACTTTGTTATTGTTGAATTTCTGCTGTGATACATGAGTTTGAGATTGTAGAATGTTTCGATGGTTTTTGTACATGATGGATGTGAGATTCGTGTATTGATACTCCATTGAGCACAAAATCATGACTGGACCATGGAGAGAGGAGGGATGACGATGATGGCTTCGGACTTGCCATCCATGTAGTGTCGCATGGTCTGTTTTTTGATGTCTTGTGCACGTTGCCTTTTCGTCATCATCCCATCAACGACCCTCATCAATTTTCTGACGTCTTTTATGTGCCTGGTGTGTCGGGGCTCCGTTGGGTTGCGGCCAGGTCACACCCGACCCGGTTGGAGGTTGAAGACGACTTGCAATTTTTTTGAAAATTTTATTAATATTAATTATGTTAATATTAATGATTAATTGGGTTAATCAAGACCTAACCCACTTTGTTGTGATTTTTTAATTATAAAAATCATTTTGGTATTAACAATTAATTGGGTTAATCAAGACCTAACCCACTTTGTTGTGATTTTTTAATTATAAAAATCATTTTGGTATTAATATTTTATGAAAATATTAATTTTAAATTTGTATGTCTTATATTGGAATTAAATTTTGACATACTAATAATAGTTGTTTAAATTGTTTGCACAAATTACTTATGATTAATTGAAAGATTAATTTATGATCATTATACCTGAAAAATTAGATTTAATAATTTGTGCATTATTATTTGTTTTATTTGCATTATTTATTAATTGATGCAAATGTTTAGGCTTTACTTAAGCTTAGATGATGTAAGTGATTAATATGATTTTAATTAATTGGGAGTAGCCACAACATCTTAAATTAATTACAATTATACATGATATGATAAAATCTACCCATATAAATTTTGTTATATTTGTATGATTAATTAGGATAAAATATTGGATTATATTTCTTAATCTACCCATAGGAATTAAGAAAAGGAACATAATTCCATAGTTTTGTCATAAAGTGTTGGATGAATCTAATTGAGTAGAACTTTAGCTCACAAGCAACTCGTATGTCACTAGATTCATCTGTTAAATGCATGATTTATATTAGTAAACCATGAATTACTATTGGTCTCGAATTATATATAACAATCATATATTTTTGATTTCTTAATTTGCAATTACTCAGACTGTGAATATTTCTGATATTAAGTTTGATATTTCCGAATTGAGAGGTGACAACTATAAGGTGTGGAAGGAGAGAATTCTGCTTCATTTGAGCTGGATGGATATAGACTATGCTATTAGGAAGGACGAACCATCGAGTATGACCGAGACCAGCACTCCAGACACTATTGCTCATTATAAAAAATGGGAGAGATCTAATCGTCTCTCTGTGATATTCATAAAGACCAAGATATCTACTGGTATTTATAGTTTTGTCGAATAGCATAATAATGTCAGGTTCTATTGAAGGCCATTGATGAGCAATTTGCTACATTATTGCAGTCTAAAAAATATATAAATTGAATTCTATCTAGACCAACTAGAGGCAAGCGCACCCCATCGATAAGTAAACGATAAGAATTGCATATCGTACCCAAAGGAATTTCAACACGTAAGACAATTAAATTAAATGATGACAAATTACTCGGACGATTAAGAATTGATTGATTTGAAAATAAAATAAAATTAAGTAAGCAAATCAAGAAAATATGCAAAATGCAAGGTATGAATTAAAAAAATGACTAGATTTAATCAAATGACAGAAATCGACTAAGGTATCATATTTCAATTGGATTGGACACTAAAAATTGTAACAGTGGATTGATATAGGAATTACTTAACTTAAGCAAGTCGAACCCAATGTTTATGGAAATTGCCTTTTCTTCTAAATCCAAGTTACCCACTTGGTTCATAGATAATTCAGAATACAAGGTGTTCAATACAAGAAGCCTAAAACTAAGTTCGTTAGTCTTAGGTATCCTCATACAAGATCCTAAAGTTGGTCTACACTTTAGTCTCAAGTATGTTGTTTGATTAATTTTCCAACAAATTAAACCCTTTGGTTATGGCATTCAATCATCTAAGGTCTTAATCTTGGTGATCAAGCTAAATTAGGACTAAATATGCATTCAATCAAGCAAAAACCAATTGCACAAAAGTTGTCCTTATCCAATATCAATCCTAACCTTAACCGAAAAAATTTACTCACACATATTCATCAATACAACACAAATCATGGTCATAATATATAATTGCATTGGTTAAATCCACAAAAATTAAGACAAATAAGGAATTAAAAAAATTCAATCCTAGCAAAACCATGGCTATTGGGATTAAAAAAACTTTGGCCAATGTTCAATGCTGTCTTCTTTCCATGCTTGCGTGAATGGAGTGGAATGTGTGTTGTTAGAGTGGGGACTGTTGCGTCTTGCATTGGTGAATGGAGTAGAGGCTGCTAGGTTATGCCACCAGTTGCTTTAACGTAGCTTTTTCCACCAGCTGCTTCAACATAGATGCTTCAACATGGATGCTTCCACCAGTTTCAACGTAGATGCCTCAACGTGGATGCTTCCACCAGCTTCAACATAGATGCCTCAATATGGATGCTTCAATGTGCTTTTAGCCACCAGCTACTTCACATTCTCTTCACCAGCTACTTCAACTCTTCTATCCTATACCTTAATGTGACAA
This sequence comes from Erythroxylum haughtii, assembly GCA_025504935.2. Lineage (NCBI taxonomy): Eukaryota > Viridiplantae > Streptophyta > Magnoliopsida > Malpighiales > Erythroxylaceae > Erythroxylum > Erythroxylum haughtii. The sequence continues at coordinate 930,045 of JANSVB020000018.1, forward strand.
ATAAAAATTATGGTTTGGTGCACCTTTCACGCATACCCCTTCACACACACACACTTCATTATTTTGCCGCCGTTGCTTCTCTATGCATTGAATGTTTTTCAATAAAGCTCTTAGTCTCCTTTTCATGCTGCCTTGGTTCACGCACTCCCCACTGCCAGCTACTTCAAGGATGTTGTATGGAATGTCACTCAGCTCACACTCATAATTTTTTATTCCTTCCTCTCTATGTCGCCAGCTTTTCACTCAACCCCCAACTCACTATTTTTTTGTTCTTTTCTTTTTGCTGCCACCGACTCTCATTTTGTCTCTATGTATTGATTGTCTTTTAGGTCACTCATTCACGCCTAACATCACGTATAAGCACATTTTCTCCAACTCTCTTTGTCGCCAGTTGCTGTGTTCCTTCTTTTCTCCACCAGCTTTATTCCTTCATTTAATGTCCATCGGCTGCTTGCGTTGCTCCTTTCCTATTCAATATCCATGCTTCTCTCTATTTGTTTTAATTTCTTGAATAATTCCAGCCCCTCTAAATCACACCTAACCCTCCTATTTTTCATGCTAAACCTAATTCTTGTTTTCCAAAACATTAACGTTTTTAGGTAGGTAACACATTAATGTTTTTTTCCTTACTTTCTTAAAAGCTTTTCTTGATTTATGGTATTAAACGTTCCAAATCTAATATGTACCTAAAATTAAAACAAACAGCTCTTAATTAGTGCAATTGAAACATTAAATGGACAAAAGTTTAGCAAATTATATATCTAAAATTAATATAAAAATGCTCATTAACATACATCTAATAAGGCCTTTGCCAGCACCTTGATTATTCAATTGTCATCCTTGAGGCTCACTGGAATAAAGGGCATACGTGATCATATCATGTGTATAAGGGACATAGCGGCCCTGCTGAAAGCGTTGGAGGTTACTATATTGGAATCTTTCCAAGTGCATTACATTCTGTGCACTCTACCCCAACAATAAGGTCCTTTCAAAATCTCTTATAACACATATCAGGAGCTATTGACCATGTGTGTGCAAGAAGAGGAGAGGTTGTTGATGGAAGAGGGTGAAAGGGTCAATTTGATCATTTTAAGAAAGAAGAGACAGGATGATGTCAAAAGTAAGAGAAAAGGAAAAATGTCTCCTCAGTCCGATATAAAGAAATCATTTAAGTGTTTCTTCTATAAAAAGAAGGAATACGTGAAGAAAGACTGCGTTAAATTTAAGAATTGGCTCAAAAAGAAAGATACTCAAATTTCATTTGTTTATTATGAATCTAACATGGTTAATGTTAATCATAACACATAGTGGATTGACTCTGGTTCTACAATCCATGTTTCAAATACCTTGTAGGGTATGCAAAACTTAAGAAAACCGGTGGGAAGTGAACAATTCATCTATTCAAATAGCAAGACGAGTTCACATGTGGAAGCCATTGGCACTTGTAGATTGGTTTTGAACAGTTGCTTTTTTTGTGCTTAGAAAAGACCTTTTATGTTCTAAATTTCTCTAGAAATTTGATTTATGTATCAAGACTTGTACATTTTGGTTTTTCATTTAACTTTTTAGATTCTAGTTTCAGTTTATGTAATGGATCTAAAGTTATTAGTTATAGAATCCTCTATATTATGGCACCGTAGATTAGGACACATCTCCATTGAGAGAATTAAGAGATTAGTAAATGAAGGGGTACTTAGTACTTTAGATTTTGCTGACTTTGAGACTTCCGTAGATTACATTAAGGGTAAGCAAACTAACAAGTCTAAAAGGGGTGCTAAGAGGGGTACAAACCTGTTAGAAATCATACATATAGATATTTATTGTCCAGATATGGATGTAAATAGTCTGAAATACTTAATCACCTTCATAGATGATATTCGCGATATATGTATCTCTACTTACTTCATTCTAAGGACAAAGCTTTGGATTCCTTTAAAATGTTTAAGGCAGAAGTGGAGAATTAATGTGGAAAATTGATTAAAATAGTGAGGTCAGATAGAGGTGGAGAGCACTATGGTAGATACACTAAAAGTGGACAAGCACCTAGTCCTTTTGCGAAATTTTTTCAGGAATATGGGATTGTTTCCTAGTACACCATGGTTGGTTCTCTGGATCAAAATAGTATGGCTGTTGGGCACCCCGCCCTCGAAGACACGTGCCTGATGTCCTAGGTGACATCTGAACATGCTTCCCAAAAGGGTGGCATGCTCACACCAATCAGTCACCAAAAATCACAATTTGACTTCTTTAGAATAATTTTAGCCCTATGTCTCTAGTTTATTTTGAAACAAAAACCATCTTATTCGTGAGCTCTATAGATCAAGATATGATTAAGAAACCAAAGTATGTTCATAACTAATTTATGCTCTTCCAATCAATTCCCTCACTTTCTTTCCATCAATATTTTTCAAATCAACACCAAAGGCTATCAATTTTTATGGAGAGATAAAACAATATGTTAGAAATATATTAGTTCAAGAATCAAGTCATTTGGAGGTCGGATGACAAAGTTATGACCAAAAGAATCAAACATATTCAGGTTTGAGAAAACCTTTGAGTGCACGATCGTGAGGAATAAATGTGCAAGCGCGAGGCTGTCTGGTGCGATCACACTCGGGATTTTTGGCCAAAGCTAGGCCATTTGCACACTAGTGTGATTGCAAGAGTGTTTAGTGCAATTGCACTCAGGATTTTTGGCCAGGGGCTAGGCCATTTGCACACTGGTGCGATCACAAGAGTCATCGTGTGACCTGTTTCAGAAAAAATCATAACTTTCAATAGAGATGTTAGAATAAGGTCATTCTAGGATGGTTTCGAAGAAGACTTCAAGACCTACAACTTGAAGACCCCAAAGCAAGTTTTTGCCTTAAAAAGGGTCAAAATTGCAAATTAACGTAGCTATCCTGTGTATACATCCTATGCAGCCTCACTAACTTATAATGATCATATCTCTCAACTCCGACATCCAAAAATTTCATACTCTATATAGTTGGAAAGCTAGAAAGATAAATTACAACTTTAAAGAAGACAATTTTGTCTAATTCAGCCTAGATTAATATGATTTTTCCCCTAAAGTCAGAATATAGATTTTACCCCTATGAAATGCTTGGAAATGCAATGCGAAAACTTGCAAATTTATGAAAAAAATGCAACCATATTTCATTAATCATCAAAAGATAAGAGTTTTACAAAGCTTTAATGGGCATTTCAAGCCACAATACAGCATTGGTCTCAAGCCCAAAAATACAAAATATACTTGAATGAGTAATACTTGAAATGCAACTAAAGCATTGTGTTTTCCCAAACACTAACTCAAAATACAAAATAAGAAAATTTTTGGGGCGATACCTAGACTCTCTTTGACTCGTTCTCTTGCTCATCACTTGGAGATGAGAAGGAATGAGAGTGAGCTTAAAAGCTTGTGGGAACTATGGCAAGATTG
>JANSVB020000018.1:962964-980765 GCA_025504935.2 Erythroxylum haughtii
TTCATCAACAACCCACGATCATCATCATCTTGAGGTTGAAAGGTTTGGGTTTTTGGTGAGAATGGAAGAGAAAGCAAGATGAAAGAGTAGCATGAAAGATGGTCAAAAATTAAGAAGAAGAGAGGAAGAAGAGAAGCTACGAAAATGGAGAGAACCAAAGCAAAACTCCAATAGCTTTAGTAAGAAAGAAAGTATCAAGAATGATAAAGTCAAAAAGGGGGGGTGCTTTTAATTAAAACAAGGGTTTAAGACATGGTTAGGCAAGTGACATTTGTCACTTGCCACATGTCCCATTTCTAAGGCATTAGGTTGCTTTCTTTCCAATCAAATTTCAATTTCTACTCCAATTTTCTCCTAAATTTTCAAGGGCACTTGTTAAAATTCCTAAATTCATTTATAAAAATTTCCATTGCCATTGAACAGTAATTTCTACTACTATTTAACAATTGTCTTGCCACTTAGCATTTTTCCTAGTCCAGAAATTACCACGAATTTTTAGAAAATTTCTTAAAATTCTCCTAAACTTCTAAAACAACAAGTACACTCTCCAAGTCAATTTTCAACACATAAAACCACAATTTTCAATAGAATCCACATTTATAAACAATTATACTGTGAAATGTCAATGAATGCATGTACAATCATTTCAACGAGCAACATTTTACTATTCACTTGTATGTGTATGACATATTATGCATGAGCATGAAGAATGCATTTCTAAGCTCTCATTAATCACTCAAATTTACTATTCTAACCTTCCCGTAGGTAACGAGATGTTACAGGGAACTTGATGCAAGCCTTGTTTTATGGAATTTAAAAATGACCAGGTTACTAATAACATGAAGTATGATGGTTTTAAATCTAGGAAAAGGTCTAGAAAGTTGATCAAAATTAGTGATTATGTATTTGTCAATTGGAAGAAGAAAAAAAGGTTTTATGGTAAGAAGCTTGAGCTAGTTGAAGGATTAGATAATGGTCCTTTTATGTTAGTACCATGTGAAGGGCAATCCAAGTTTGTGATTTGGATTGACAATGATTTGGGCCTAAAATTTTCCTAAGATGAGATTATCATTTGTAATGAGTTCTTTAAAGAAGAAAACTTTCAAGGGTGGGTGAATGATGGAGGACCATCTCAGCCCATTTTCATTCAAACCTAAGAAAAGGAGCAGGTCGGTCATAGATGAGCAAAATATTAAAGCCCATTTTGGAAGAAGCCTAGGCCGGCCACAATGAAAAATCCCATTTGCAAATCCAAACTTGACCAGAAAAATGAATAAGTGAAGATTTACCACAAGACTTTTCAAATTTTCAACAAACCAAAAATGAGATATTTTCCTCTCAAAATTCAAACTTTGATCTGTAGGGTTTGATTGTTTTCCAAATATAATCAAAAGGGCTTCTTTGTTTGCCGAAAACATTCAATCGTTTGTGTGTTGTGCTATTTCCATAATTCTGTCCGAGTTCCAGTTTTCCTTTCCAGATTTTGTTTCCTATGCTCATCAAGTCAAAAATTTTCCATCTTCAAGTTTGTTCCTTACATCTTAAGTTAAAAATCTTCAGAAGACATCTTCACCCAATTCAAACCCCAGCCTCCTCAAAATTCCTGTTTTCATCATCGACTTTCATTCTATCGCCAAGATTAACATGTCACCACAAAATCCACCATAAATCAATCATCCGTTATCTGATTAATCCAATTCTTCTATCTAAATTTTAGTTTACAAAAAGTTCTACAACTTTGCTTGTTTCCTGGAAACAAATTCCCATCCAATTAACCCAGAAATGCCTTCAAATAATCTATTCCAGTTTTACCTGAGAAATCCTAAATTTGTTCAACATCTTCAAATCTCCCCAAACCAATTCCGACCATCAACCACTGTCCACCACCATCAACCACCACCTCCTCCCTCCATCAGTTGGTATTAGAGTCATGGCATAACGATCCGATCAAGTATCCGGCCAAAATTTTGATAAAGTTTCCGTCAAATTCCAAAACTGTCTTTTACATGACAAGCAATCTGTTTTGAATAATTTTCTCCTTAAACTGGTCATGGAGGAAGATTGGAAGAGAGAATCATTGTTCCATACTAGATGTATCACAAAAGGGAGGAAATGTAAGGTTATTAAAAGTGGGTCTTGTGAAAATGTGGTTTCGACTTAAATGGTGGATAAGTTGGCTTTGGAGACCGAGCCACTTCCTAATCCATACACTTTCACTTGGCATGATAAGGAACATGAAATTCAAGTGAGTAGAAGATGTTTGGTGCCATTCGTCATTGGAAGATATCAAGATAAAGTATGGTGTGATGTGATTCCCATGTCTGATTGTCATCTTCTCTTGGGAAGACCATGGTTACATAACCGCAACGTAAGCCGTCAAGGAAGAGCCAACACTTACTCATTGCATCATAATGGTGCAAAATTCTTTTTGATTCCTATGAAATCAGATGTTAAACAAAAAGAAGAAGAGGTAGCTTCAGTGAGTATTGAAGAAAAGAAAACTATTGCTGATGAGCCTATTTCACATGTTGAAATGTCACCTCCTCCAAATGTGTAAGGTCTCCCAACCAGTAGTCCTCCTATAGCTAAAGTGATCAAGAATAATGTTCCTATGGAAACTTCACCATTGGTTGTGAAGGAGCAACCTCAAAGTGAGTGAAAAAATGATGTAACTCGGCCTAATTTCAAACTCTTAGGGACTAAATTTGGGCCTAGTTTAGGAGATAGTTTTATGGTATGCATGAATATGGTAATTGACAAGTTGAATGTGAATGTGAATTTCGTTGATCATGTGCAACCGAGAACTTTATGTGAATTGTTTAGAGCTAAGCTAACCAAATTTGTTGTGCAATTTGATGATGTTGTTGTAGGCTTTGTGCCTGTACAAAATGTGGAGAGTGGCACTTATTTGAAGTTCAATTTTTTTAAGAAATCGGTTTGTGTTGATGATAATGACACTTTGTTAGAAGATGGTGAACTTGCAAGATTTGTTGATGTTGATAAATTTTAGTCCAAATGTTGATATTGCCATGTTGAGTGGGAAATTGGAAAATCTACTTTTGATGACAAGTCTAAGGATGCTACTAGTCTTGGTTCAGTGAGGAAACTTGATGCAAGCCTTGTTTTTATGGAATTTGAAAATGACCAGGTTACTAATAACGTGAAGTATAATGGTTTTAAAGCTAGAAAAAGGTCTAGAAAGTTGATCAAAATTGGTGATTATGTATTTGTCAGTTGGAAGAAGAAAAAAAGGCTTTATGGTAATAAAGCTTGAGCAAGTTGAAGGATTAGATGAGAGTCCTTTTAAGGTTGTAGCATATGAAGCGCAATCCATGTTTGTGATTCGGATTGACAATGATTTGAGGCTAACACTTTCCTTAGATGAGATTATCATTTGTAATGAGTTCTTTGAAGAAGAAAACTTTCAAGAGTGGGTGAATGATGGAGGACCATCTCAGCCCATTTTCGTCCGAGCCCAAGAAAAGGAGCAGGTCAGTCATAGATGAGCTAAATATTGATGTTCATTTGGAAGAAGCTTAGGCCCGCGACAATGTAGAATCCCATTTGCAAATCCAAACTTAACCATAAAAATGAATAAGTGAAGATTTACCACAAGACTTTTCAGATTTTCAAGAAATCAAAAATGAGGTGTTTTCCTCTCAAAATTTAGACTTTTATCTGTAGGGTTTGATTGTTTCCAAAAATAATCAAAAGGGCTTGTTTGTTTGCCGAAAACATTTAATCGTTTGTGTGTTGGGCTATTTCTAGAATTTTCTCCGAGTTCTAGTTTCGTTTTCCAGTTTTTGTTTCCTGCGTTCATCAAATCAAAAAAATTCCTTCTTCAAGTTTGTTCCTCACATCTTAAGTTAAAAATCTCTAGAAGACATCTTTACCCAATTCAAACCCCAATCTTCTCAAAATTTCCGTTTTCAACACCTGCTTTTATTCCATTTCCCAGATTAACAAGTCACCACAAAATTCACTATAACTCAATCATCCCTTATCCAATTAATCGGATTATTGTGTCTAAATCGTAGTTCACAAAAAATTATATAACTTTGCTTCTTTCCTAGAAACTAAATTCCCAATCAATTAACCCAAAAACACCTTCAAATAACCTGTCCTAGTTTTATCTGAGAAATCCTAAATATGTCCAATCATATTGAAATCTCCCCAAAACCAATTCTGACCATCAACCACCATCCACCACCACCTCCACCCTCCATCACATAGGGTGTAAATGGATCTAAAAAAGGAAAAGAGGATCAGATGGAAAGGTAGAGACCTTTAAAGCTAGATTGGTAGCTAAGGGCTATACTCATAAAGAGGGTATAGACTATGAGGAGACTTTTTCTCCAGTTGCCATGCTTCAGTCCATCAGAATTCTTTTGGCCACAGCATCCTATTTCGATTATAAAATATGGAAAATGGATGTCAATACTGCATTTCTTAATGAGAATCTTGAGGAGACCATTTAGATGGCCCAACTAGAAGTATCCATTGAGCCAGGTAATGAGCATAAGGTTTGCAAGTTACAAAGGTCCATTTATGGACTTAAGCAAGCATCTAAGTCTTGGAACATTAGGTTTGATAAGTCTATCAAAACCTATGCATACAAAACCTAGCTGAGCCTTGTATCTATAAAAGAATACAAGATAGAAAAGTTGTTTTTCTAATCCTATATGTTGATAACATTCTGCTCATTGGGAATAATGTGGGAATGTTATCTAAAGTTAAGGGATAAATGAATGAACAATTTTTAATGAAGCATTTGGGAGGGGTTAACTATTTTCTAGGGATCAAACTTATAAGGGATCGTAAGAACAAGCTGATAACCTTGTCTCAGATATCCTATATTGAGAACATGTTCAATAAGTTTGCCATGCAAGATTCTAAGAGGGGGTTTACACTTACTTGACATGGAATCAAACTTTCAAAGGAGCAAGCATCTAAAACCCAAAAGGAGGTTGAACACCTGCATAACATTCCATATGCTTCGACAGTTGGAAGTTTAATGTATGTAATTCTTTGCACTAGACCAGATATATATTACACAATGGGATTGGTAAGCAGATTTCAGTCCAATCCAGGAATGGAGCATTAGACTACGGTGAAGTGCATACTGAAGTATCTTCGTAGGACGAAGAACTTAATGCTTGTTTACTCTGGAAGTAATCTTATTCTGAAGGAATATTCAGATTCTGATTTCTAATCAGATGTTTATTCAAGGAAATCAACTTCTGGTTTTATATTTGTTTTAGGAGGTGGAGCCATAGTCTGAAGGAGTATCAAGCAATCTTGTTTTGCTGATTCGACTATAGAGGCTGAGTATGTTGCTGCTTGTGAAGCAGCAAAAGAAGTAACCTGGCTTCGCAAGTTCCTAAATGATTTAGAGGTGATTCTTGAGGCGGAAAAGGCCATTACACTTTATTTTGATAATAGTGGGGCAGTGGCTAATTTTAAAGAACCTTGAAATCACAAAGATGCCAAACATATTAAGCAAAAGTATCATCTCATAAGGTAGATAATACAGCGTGGTGAGGTGAATGTGGTAAAGATTCCCACAGGGTAAAATCTTGCTGATCCGTTCACAAAGACATTGTTTCAAAAGACTTTGAGGGTCACCTAGAAGGGATGGGAATGAGGGATATGTCATACTTGCTTTAAGGCAAGTACGAGATTGATAAAGTTATGTAAATATAGTGCTATAGAAAGCAAGTGTATTTATACGTAACTTAATTTTCTTCTATTTACAGTTTTGTAATAAAAATATTTATTATTAATGAAATAAAAGAGTTTGGTTTTATATGTATGAACATTATATAGTCATAAGGTACAAAGATTCTTTTGTAAATAATATACATATACATGGAGATGTATGGGAAACATGTATATTATTATAATCTAAATTAATTTATTCATAGTTGAATAATTAAGTTGGTCGCTTGATTATGGTTTAGACTGTAGTGTTGTGATTTATCTCCATGTAAGTAAAGGAGTTTACTTCAAGGGAAGATGACTTTCATATCATGATGGTAGTTGACTATCGATAATGGCACTATTAAATGAATCTGGAATCAAGTATGTTTTAAAGAATAAAATGGGTCATTACTTTAATCTTAAAACATACAACTTAAGCATTCACTTATTATGGACCATAATCTTGATGAGCGGTGAACTCATATGTGTTTCATTATAATTCTTGATATGATCATAATGGATTTTTACATAGTATTAATCTAGTGTATGCATGTTGGAATTATTAATTGAAATATATATCAGGGATCATTCACTCAAATAAAGAGTTTATAGTGATATCATCACTTCTAGATGTTTTAAGGAGATTGGTAATTAAACTGGCACCAGTAGTTTGATTTACTAGCTACCTATCAAGTCTTAACACCAAGATGAGATCTTGTATGTTAATCACCATATAGAGTAAAATGAGAGATCTAGAAGGAAAAACCAATATAAGGGCAAAATGATAATTTTACCCTTTATTGTGCGAATGGCTATAATAAGGTTCTAATTAGGTTTGCAATTGGACATGAAATAGGTGTTCTTGTAATATTTAATAATTCAAGAGTTCTACTAATTGTCTTTAGTAGAATGACATTTAGTTAATAAGCTAGAATTAATTCTAATGAGATTAAATTAACTCTAGGTTTATTGGAGCTTGAATTATCAAAGTCTAATAAGATTCCCCACTTGGCTTCAAGGAAGGTTATCAAGCTAAGTAAAAAATAAAAATGGAGTTTTTAAAGCCCATGATTGAATGCTGGGCTTGTACTAATTAATGATTAATTAGAAGCCCAAATGAACATTTAGAAATGGGCTAGACTTTGGTTTAATTTAATTAATTAGATTAATTATATTAAAACAAAATTCTTAAAGAAATGAAGTGTATTTTCGGTTTTATTAGGGCTGAACGTGTATCTGCACATTTAACATTGAATTGCTAAATAAAGATGGTATTTATCATGGTTTATCATCATTAAATGGAGTTATGAACTTACCATTAAATGGTTTAATGGTTATTTTTTAATGATAGCATGTAACCTATTAGCATTCACTGGATTAAAGTAGAAAGATGTCCATTAGATGGACAATCTTCCTTCTTTCATCATCAAAATGAAATTGATAGGTCTCATTTAAGTTAATAGACTTTTCATATAGTCATCTAAAAGACAAATGAGAAGAGTCTCATTTAATGGCTTCTTTATGATTGATTAAATGAAGAAATGATGCATTGGATGGAAAACTCTCCTTTCCTTTAATGTTAACCGAAATTGTGAGTGTGTAAGAAAGGGTTCTTACATTTTTATCACTCTCTATCTTATCTTGCATGAAAAAATAAAAAATTGCATGAAAATGTCTCATTCTTGGTCTTCTTTCTTTTAAGAAAATTCTCCTCTAAATTTTTCTTCTCCTTTCCCACCAAATGATCTTGTTAACCAAGTTGTCTAAGAAGAACAAGTGGTAAATTAGATTAGTCGATGATACAATATCGAGAAGAGGAAACAATAACAAGAAGAAGAGGATACATCACTTAGGACAGGATATATTGTCAAGGATAGGATAGCACAGCGAGGAGTTAAAGCTATAGCGAAGGAGTCGATAATATAATCTCTATATTGTTTATGTTTAATATTATCCTTATACTATATCGTGTATAAATTGGCATGGTGATTTGGATATATTGCTTCCGCAACAATTTAGATTTCTAAAAAGTTTTGAAATCTATCGTTTCTCTAAATACGGCATGCTTTCTTTTTCCCATCAAACAACTGGTATCAGAGCCAATTTTATTATGCATGATTTCGGTTCCTATATGTGTGATGCATGGGTTGGCAATCATTTTTGTATGCTACATATTTTTATGTGATAGAAATATATATGGTGTATGTTTTGCTCTTTTGGTTGTCCATAGATTCTAAAGTTACCTTGTAAGATTTTTTCATTTGGTTTGTAACAAAGAGGGTGGTCTATCATCACCATGCTTCCTCCTTGGTTTCATTTTTATATTTACTTTGATTATGTAATGTACAAAATCATGTAATGATGAAGATGAAAAAGCCATGGATTGAAGAAAGGAAGAGGTAAAGTTTCAGTTATGGTTATGGTGTCTTGGTTATTTTTTGGTTATTAGGAAACAAATGTGCTGGAATTTTGTTTTAACAAATTTTTGGTTGTATGAACTTTTTTGTAACAAAATTTCATTTTTACAAGTGCTAGAATTTTTATGTAATATTCATAAGTTTCAGTTTTGGTGAAAAACAAGTCCAAATTTTTGTTTTCTTATGTGCAAAATTTTGATTTTACGAAAATCAAATTTTGTGTTGAAAAGTAAAGTCATTACACTTTATTGTCCTCTTACTTTTTCCATCTATTTGAGGATGAAAATTGAAGTTCAACTTAGTTAGCAGACTATAAGCTCTTCCAGAATCTCGAAGTGAATCTGGGATCCTTGTTTGATACAATAGACACCAAAATCCCATGTAGTCTAACTACTTCATTCACCTACCTCTGGGCTAATTGGTCTACTGAATTATTCTCCCTCATTGGTAAGAAATGGGCTGACTTAGTTAATCGGTTCACTACGACCCATATAGCATCATACTGCCTCAAAGTTCTATGCAATCCCATAATAAAATCTATAGTAATTCGTTCTCATTTCCATTCCAGAATAGACAACGAATGTAGCTTCCCTACTGGAGCTTGATACTGCGCTTTAACCTGCTGACATGTCATACATTTGGAAACATACTCTACCACTTATTTCTTCATTCCTGACTACCAAAAGTGCTGCTTAAGCGTATTATACATCTTGTTGGTACGAGGATGCATAGCATAAGTGGTCATATCAGGTTCCTCTAGGATTTCCTTTCTCAGATCATACACATTCGGCACACATAACCTTTACTTCAACCAAAATGTCTCATCTCTCAATTCAAACTTAAAATCTGGATTCATCTTCACTTTCTCTATAAGCTTCACCATATCAAGATCTCTCTCCTAAACTCTTCTAATTCTATCATACAGCATTGGTCTCAGCTTTAAAGTAGCAATTAGTGCCTCATCGTGCTCCTAATTCAACTCCACATTTAAAGTTCTCAATTGAATCAAGTTAGGTAAACTTGATAAATGAATTTGAGTTGTACTAGTATTAGACTTTCTGCTTAAGGCATCAGCCATCATAGTAGCTTTCCCCAGGTAATAATCGTGCAGTCACAATCCTTCAATAACTTAATCCACCTCCTCTATCTCATATTTAACTCCTTCTGACTCAACAGATACCTTAAACTCTTATGATCATTATAAATTTGGAACATCTCTCTATACAAGTAATGTCTTCATATATTTAGAGCAAAGACAACTGCAGCTAGCTCTAAATCATGTACTAGATAATTAATCTCATGAGACCATAATTGTCTCGATGTATAGGTGATCACCTTATCATACTGCATCAACACACATCCCAATCCTTGATGCGAAGCATCACTATATACCATATATCCTCCGGTCCCCAATGGAATAGTTAACACTGGTACAGTAGTCAACCCATGTTTCAGTTCCTCAAAGCTCCTCTGACATTCCTCATTCCATCTTAACACTACATTCTTCCTTAAAAGTTTTTTCAGAGGGGCTAAGATCAAAGAAAACCACTCAACAAAATGCCGATAGTATCCAGCTAAACCTAGGAAGCTTCAAACTTCAGACACATTCCTTGGAGCTTCCTAATTCATCACTACCTCAATCTTCCTTGGATCCATTTATATGCCTTGTCCAGTCACTATATGCCCTAAAAATACTACTTGATCTAGTCAAAATTCACACTTACTGAATTTTACATACAACTACTTCTCCCTTATAATCTATAAAATTTCTCTCAAATGTTCAGCATGCTCTTCTCTGCTCTTGGAATACATTAAAATGTCATTGATAAAGACAATCATGAATCAGTCTAGGTAGGGTTGAAACACCTTATTCATCAAAGTCATAAAAGTAGTCGGGAATTAGTTAACCCAAATAACACTACTAAGAACTCGAAGTGCTCATACCTGCTTCTGAATGCACTCTTAGGTATATCATCCTCTACTATCTTCAACTGGTAATACCCCGATCTCAAATCCAACTTAGTAAATGTTTAAGCTCCCTGCAACTGATCAAACAAATCATCGATCCTAGGTAACGGATACTTATTCTTCACTGTAACCTGATTTAGCTTCCTATAATCGATACATAACCTCAAAGTCCCATCCTTTTTCTTTACAAACGACATTGAAGCTCCCCAAGGTGAAACACTGGATCTAATAAAACCTTTTTCCAATAACTCCTGCAATTAAGCCTTCAATTCCTTTAGTTCTACAGGTGTCATCCGATATGGAGGAATAGATATAGGAGCAGTACCTGGAACTAGATCAATGGTGAACTTCGTTTCCCGATCTGGAGGTAAACCAGGCAGTTTGGCAGGAAACACATCCAAGAAATCCCTAACCACAAGAATGTCTTGCACATTTTGCTCAATTCAGGTATCAATGATGTGGGCCAAATAGGCCTCACATCCACCCTGCCTCAATTTCAGTGCACTCATAAAGGATACCATCCTGACTGGTATTGCTTAACTAATTCCTCTGAATACTACTCTCAACTGACCAGGAGATTCTAGTATTACCTCCTTGGTGTAGCAGTTCATAATAGCCCTATGAGTAGTGAGCCAATCCATGCCTAAGATAATATCTATCTCTCGTAGCTGTAATATAATTAGATCTGCCTTTAACTCAGCTTGATCAAAATTAATCAAGCACCCCCCTTTAAATGCTTTAAATTCACCATATTTTCATCAAGCACCCCTTGCAGACTTGTCCTATAACTGTAGTACTACCTATCGGTGTATTCACCTCTAGTCTATACTGTAGTAGCTTTCTATCACAATGCAGCTTAGATGCCAGATGCGGTGTGATAAATGAATACGTAGATCCTGGAGCTAGCAATGCAAATGCTTCATGAGAATAAATAAATTACACACCTGCAACGACATCTGGAGAGTCCTGGGCATCCTACCTGGTCATAACATAGACTCTAGTTTGGGACTAGGGTCGACTGCTCCGCATCTCAGTCCTGACAGAAGGGCTCCTAAAGCTCACTCTACCTCTGCCATGACTCCTCTGTCTAGACCCTCTACCTCGACTCTGTTGGACTATAGCATCACTCCCAAATCTCCCACTCATAATAGACTGAGCTCTCAAAGTAGTAGGACAATCTATAGTACTCACCACCATGCCTCTTCCCACAATACTCACACGAGGGCAACTGACTGTGCACTGTACCTCTTCTACTGCCTGATTGTACAAAATCACCCCTCTGTCTGAATCCTGATTGCCTTGATCTAATTGGTGGTCTAAGGGCTCTGTTCTAGCTCTTACTAAATCTTCTACTAGAACCACTCTGAATCTTACTAGACCTCTTCATTCTGGACCCTTGCCTAGTCTCTGCTTGTCTCTCTCTCTGTAGCTGCTTAATTATAATCAAAGCAGCTTTCAACTCAGTGATACTACTCAGGTCTGAAAGTGCCAACCTTATTCTGATCTCCATAGTAAGCCTATCCTCGAACCTCTTACGTTTGTCTTCTTCTATAAGGATCAAAGCAATAGTATAACCCATCAACTCGTTGAGCCGAATTTCATATTCTACCACCGATATCCTGCCCTACTTCAGTTCCAGGAACTCCTTCATCTTTCGGTCCAAGTAAATCTTGGGCATGTAGTTATCTTTGAAGATCCTCAGAAAGTCTTCCCACTTCAGGTGGCAAGGCGTGTTGGTACTGCCTGGGACAGTTTCCACCACTGATAAGTTGGGCCCTACAGTAAGGACATTGCATAGTCAAACCCCTCCTCCAGCTTATAACTCATCTGATCAAAAACCATCTCAATCCTTTCTAGCCATCCCTAGGCTTCAGCAGGGTCTATGCTGCCATAAAAATTCATAACCCCTTGCTTCCGCTGTCTATCATACCTCCTCTCCCTTATCTCGGGAACTCTCAGAGGCATCTCCTCTGATTGAGGTACTGAGGACTCCCTACTAACTCCTATTGATCCTAGGTCATCTGGTTCCCCTACTTGCTCGCTTATGGCAGACGACCTATAATAAACAATAACTCCAATCATTATCCACATTTCTCATGATATTTCAAGTTTAACATTCTTAGATATCCCTATGGATGCCAAACCATGCTCTGATACCAATCAATGTAGCATCCCATTCTCGTAAGACACGTACCCAACATCCTGAATGATATCCGAGTCCCTGCCCTACGAGGGTGGCATGCTAGCACACTCAGTCAATCAAACACTTGAAACTCAGTATAAATTTTTTTTTCAAAATTAACACACGCGTATGCAAAAATCAATAATCGAAACGACCTATTTTAATCAAAAACTTATTCAATCATAGTAATACAATCACCAAAATTTCAATAGTCATTTGGGCCCATTACAAATACAGAATACTTGTAGTTATAATTCATTACGTTACAAAATCATTTACAAACATCTCCAATCTGGAAAGTTATTACAAAACAGAAATGCTTGAATACACAAGTTACAATAATTGCGGAAACTCTATTTGATACAAAATAAAGAAAACAAATGCAGACGCTAATTGATCTCGATCTCGATCTCTTACTCGATTGCAGTGTATACTCCCATTTATCTAATGGGGTAACTCTTTAGAACCTAAAAAATATTGTAAATTTTGGGTGAGTTTTGCGAACTCAATGAGATAACCATCATCAATGGTTCATTTAATTCATACAACACATCAATACATGTAACATGTAATTCACATCTTTGCATTTAGCATAATTCATCACATGTCACATTCTCACTTACAAGTAAGGTAATTTCGCATTTCAAACAATCAAACATACTTATTAAAATGTATATGTAATGGTCAAGTAACTCCTTTCCAATTATTACATTATTGTGACCAAATGCCTAATTGTCTCGTATCTATTATGGATACCGGGCTCATTTATAGTTGTCCCTTATCTATTGGGGATACAGGGCTCATTTTACATAGTGAGCCTTTGGCTCTTATACACTTTCTAAGCTTTAGGCTCTTTTTCACGTTCCAAGCTTTAAGGTCTTTTTCGGTGGCAACTCTGGTCACAACTGCGTTTGTGTTACATCCATTCATGTAATGGAATGTATCACATTCACATAATTTCAGTCTATCACATGCTTTCGGATTCATATTCAATTTCACATTCATCTTTGGACTGCAGTTTTGCATTCAACATAATGTTGAGTATCACTATTGCAATGCATATTTATAGTTTTATTCCAAAATTAGGTCCGACATTTAATAATCAAATCATATATCACATATTTCATTATAATCACATACAAGTAACACTTCAATATCACATACATGCATCAAATCTTGGACCTTCATTGTCCAGCATCAACACAAAATCAATTTGCATTCATATCATCATTGAAAACATATTTTTAAAGTAAACAATTAATTGAGAGAGACCATCTAGGTTAGTCATAGTGCGCTCCAGATTAGCACTAGCTTTAATGATCTAGAAATGTTTTAATGCAGACATTTATCCTGCACATCAAAATAATGCAATACACATGATGCACACACACATTAATATTTGCACAATTATAAGCATTCATTTATGCCCACGTGTTTATATGGAATATGTACAATGCATGTTCATGACAATCCTAGGTATCACTCTATCATTCTCATCATGTAAACATTCATATTTCCAATCTCACATCAGTATCATTTGTACTTAGGCTTATACCTTACTAAAACCATTAAAATCATAATTCATTTCTCATTGTATCACATTCAGGTTTTTCCCAAAAACTAAATTTCAGGTCTACTTTTCTTAATCATTTAGACAATGCAAATGAAGTAATTTGGCAATACTCTCTTTTAAAGGAGTTTTCTCCTATTTTTTAAGTTTTTAATGACATCAAGATTGTTCAACTTGATTCGACAATCTGAAAGTTATACCTCAATATTCTCATATTTTTCTTATACTAAAATAGTATACCATACTCAACTTCCATCTAGAAATTGAAAGTCTTAAAGACTGTATAAAAATTTGAATTATTCATGTAATTTGTAGCCCAATTTCTCTAGTTTACTCTAAATTAAAAAACATCTCATTTGGATGACTGCAGAATAAGATATAACTGAAATACCCAAACATATTTAGTGCATCATAACTGTTTATACTATTCCAACATATTCCCTCAGTTTCCTTCAATCAATATTTTTCAATTCAATGACAATTAAATCACCAAATTTATCTCATATACCTACAACTCATAAGGATTAACAAGATACTTACTTGATAAAACTCCAAAATCTTCAAAAACTCTAAGATGCCCTAACTCTCATGCACCCACGTACATCATCTTGAAGGTAGTTTAGGTTAGGTTTTTCTTGAGGCAAAAGAAATAGATAACAAAGTTGGAGTAGAAAAAGGTAGATGAAAGCAAGAAATAACTCTAGTGAAGGTTTCAGTGAATCAAAGTTCCATGAAGGAAAAAGCTTACAGAAGATAGTTTTGAAGAAAAGACTAAGTCAAAAGTAAATTAGTCTTTCAAGTATAAAAGAAATGTGAAATGGGTCTGTTAAGTCAAGAAGACTTCACTTCTTCTATTGATTTTGATGAAAGTCAAATAATAATAATAAAAAAAGTGTGTGAACTATTTTGATGAATTTATTAAGTGTGTAGATAAATATATGTGGAACAATACATCAAATCAAAACAACACTTAAGTAAAAGCTGAATAAGATGAAGTGTCTAAGATGGATTAGATGAAGTGATTCAGTCTAAGATGGATCAAACTAAATGATTAAGTCTAATATGGATTAGAAGAAATGATTAAGTCTCAAATGGATCGAAAGTGATTAAGTCTGAGATGGATTAGACAAAGTGATTAAGTCTGAGATGGATCAAACGAAATGATTAAGTCTCAAATGGATCAGACAAAGTGATTAAGTCTAAGATGGATCAGACGAAATGATTAAGTCTCAAATGGATCAGATGAAGTGATTAAGTCTGAGATGGATCAGATGAAGTGATTAAGTCATTTGAGATGGATCAGATGAAGTGATTAAGTCTGAGATGGATCAGACGAAATGATTAAGTCTAAGATAGATCATACAAAATAGACGCATCTAAGCAAGATGATGTAATTGAAGAATGTACTAGAACATTAGTTAGTTGGAGTTGGTTACAGGACTCAACTAATAACAGACTCTAGAAGATTTTAAAGATTCATATCTTAGATGATTTGACACAGTTCAACTTTACTCCATATGTCTCTAAAAGTTTCAATATCATCTTCTCACAAATTCTAAAGTAATCTATAAAATTTTTCAATATCATTATTCTTATTTCTATTTCCATTATCAATTTCGGTAATACCACACATTTTTGGGAATTTTTACTAAAATTCACCAAAAATTCTAAATCACCAAATATACTCTCCAAATCAGTTTTCCATATATAAAAACCATAATTCTCAATATAACCACATTGATGAACAATTATACTAGGAATTATCCATGAATACATGTATAATTATTTTCATGTGCAGACCTTCAATATTCACATGTAAGTGTATATCATATGATGCATGAACATGCAATGCATTTCTCTACTCTCTTATTACTATTTTCTCAATAATTGAAATCTAGGGTTCTAACTCGCTAAAAAAACAAAACCGTGAGGGTGTGGACCTCGAGCCACTTAAAAAGGCCCAAAGGGTGTGGATCACGAGCCATTCAAAAAGGCCCCAAGCAGACAATATCTACAAGTGGGTAGTCTGGGCTGTTACAAGCAGATTATTACAGGAGGTTTATCGAGGGATTTTCATTAATCTTAGCCCCCTTGACAAAGCTTCTGAACAAGAATGTATCTTTTTGATGGACTAATAAATGCCAATGGAGTTTTGAGGAATTAAAATATCGATTAACTACAGCATTAGTGTTACCTATTCCATCTAGATCTGGAGGATATATTATGTATAGTGAAGCTTCACACCAACGATTAGGATGTGTTCTGATGCAGTATGGTAGAGTGATTGCATATTCATTAAGATAGTTAAGGCCTCATGAGTTCAACTATCCAATTCATGATTTAGAGCTTGTTGTAATGGTGTTTGCTTTGAAGATTTGGAGACATTATTTATATGGTGAAACATTTTAGATATTTACAAACCATAGAAGTTTGAAATATTTGTTGAGTCAGAAGGACCTGAATATGAGACAATGGCAATGGATTGAACTATTTAAGGATTATGATTGCACAATTAAATACCATCCAGGTGAAGCTAATGTTATGGCTGATGCATTATATAGGAAATCTAATAGTAATGTAGCACTAATTCAAACATTGAGGTTACCAAAACTAGATCAACTGAGAGCATTGAAAGTTGAGCTAAGTTTGGGGCAGAATGAAGCATTATTAGCTACGTTGAAGCTTAGACCAGTATTGCATGAAATGATTTTAAAAAAAGCTTAAAGCAAGGATCCAAAATTAGTGAAGTTATTTGAGAAGTTGAAACAGAACTCGAATTCTGAGTTTGAATTGAGAAATGATACATTGTGGTTGAAGTATATATTATATATACCTGATGTTCATGATTTGAGGAAAGAAATTTTAGAGGAAGCACACAGTGTAGCTTATTCTATACATCCTGGTACTACCAAGATGTATAATATTCTAAAATGGCATTTTTGGTGGCCAGGGATAAAGAAGCAAGTGGATGAGTATGTGGCTAAATGTTTGACATGCCAATAAGTTAAGGCAGAGCATCAGGCTCCAGTTGGGAAGTTACAGTCATTACATATTTTGGAGTGGAAATGGGAGAGGATCACATTGGATTTCATTATAGGTTTTTTGTCGAGGACTCTGAGGCAACATGATCATTGTTGACAGATTAATGAAATCGATACATTTCTTACCTGTGTGAGAAAATAACACATTAGATCAGTTATCTTGAAGGTATGTTAATGAGATAATGAGATTACATAGAGTACCATTAGCTATTGTATCAGATCGGGATCCTAGATTTACTTCTAGATTTTAGGGAAGTTTACAAACAGCATTAGGTACAAAGTTAAATTCTAGTATAACTTTTCATCCTCAAATAGATGGATAGAGTGAGAGGACAATTAAAACTGTTGAGGATATGCTCGCATTGTAGAGTTTCAAGGAGCATAGGATCAATATGTAGCTCTCATTGAATTTGCATATAATAATCATCATCAAAATAGTATTGGTATGGCTCCATATGAAGCCTTATAAGGCAGAAAGTGTCGATCGCCTTTATATTAGGATGAATAGGGTCAAAGGATTGTTGAATGCCCAAAGTTGATTTAATATACCATCGATAACGTAAAATTAATTCATAGTAGGATCAAGGTAGCTCAAGATAGGCAAAAGAGTTATGTAGATCAGCTCCAAAGGGATAAACCATCAGTTTTTTGTACCGGCATGCAAAGGTTCGAATCCTTTTACTATAGATTATGAACACCTAATCGGATTAATCCTTCTCTTTCTCTGCCTATCAGTCTAATCTAATAATGAAGGAAAGGAAGCTTTACCGGTTTCTCGATAGAGAAGTTGGTTCAGCATTCACAGGAAAATAGAAAGTAAGAACCTAATAGGTCGAGGGTGTGGATCATACCCTTTCCTTAAATTAGTTGTAGTTAAAGGAACCTCAATGGGGAAGCATTTTCTTTGTCTAAAACTTCCTTTC
>JANSVB020000018.1:1105721-1122668 GCA_025504935.2 Erythroxylum haughtii
GGATGTGAGGCTTAACATTAGATACCTGAGATTTTCAAAGTTATGGGTTTAAGTAGTATTTTGTTGCAATGCCTTGTCCAACAAAAGTCGCCCACAAATGACTGTTTTGATTGTCTTGCAGTTCTATTTGAATGGTGTGGCTAACGTTTTCAAATGGTAACAGGTACACGTATATTTATAACAGGGATGGTGTTGAACTTCATTGTTTAAAGGTCAGTATCCTGTCCTGACCTTGATGAGTTGTGATGGATCTAAAAGCTGTAGTAAGCTCCTCACTTTTTGAACATGCCAAAATTTTTTAAAAAGTTTTTGATTAATGATTACTTGTGTCTGTTTCACTTTTAATCACTTGGATGTTTGTAGATTAGTAGTTTTTTCTTGGTATCTCATATATCTTGGCTTTAATTTTTGAGGAACATTCTGTACATCTTAATTAACTTTATACAGATTCTAGTTGGAAAAACTTTTTGTTGGCTTGGCATGTAAATTGTAGAGGGAGTTTATGTCCTTTCTTTGGTCCTTTCTATCCTTTTGATTTGTTTATGAGACAACTAATTAGCTTCATGATAAATACTTGATAAGCAAGCCATATGTTATACTTGGGGGATAATTTGTTCCCATTTAGAAGATGCATTTGGACTTCTAAGAATGCAATTAGTTAAGCTTTCATTCATCTTCTTGAAGGGGAAAAAGAAAAAGCTAAAAAGGTGAAAACATTAATCTGTAGCTGGGCTTGCAGCTCTGGAGGGCTCCTTGCTTCTTTTGTTTCCTTTATTAATTTATTGAGTCGCTAGTTAAATGATGATCCTATCAATAAATTTAAAATGTTACAGTACTTAAATGTCATTTGGGTCCCTCCTATTATTGTAAGAAGTCCTGTCTGTTATTGTGGAATACTGTGAATTGTACTAAAAGATTGTACACGCGTGCTATAGGAACATGGTGCAGTGTCAAGGCTTCAGTTTCTTAGAAATCATTTTCTCCTGGCATCAATAAATAAATATGGGCAGCTTCATTATCAAGATATTACGACTGGTCAGATGGTAGCTAATTTTAGAACAGGTTTTGGTCGAACAGATGTGATGCAGGTCAATCCCTTTAATGGAGTTATTGCTTTAGGTCATTCAGGCGGTACTGTGAGCATGTGGAAGCCCACAACTGCAGCTCCTCTGGTCAAGATGTTATGCCATCCAGGGCCTATCACAGCAATGGCCTTCCATCCTAATGGACATCTCATGGCCACTTCTGGCAAGGAAAGGAAAATTAAGATATGGGACGTGAGGAAATTTGAGGTTATCCAAACTATCTCAGGCCATGCAAAGACCTTAGACTTCAGTCAGAAAGGCTTGCTGGCTGCTGCAAGTGGATCATTCGTTCAGATTCTAGGAGATTTTTCAGGATCGCAGACTTATAGCAGATATATTAATCATTCTATGGTAAAAGGGTATCAAATAGGAAAGGTGTTATTTCGACCATATGAAGACGTACTGGGCATAGGGCACTCAATGGGATGGTCTTCAATTCTCATACCAGGTTCAGGTGAACCCAACTTTGATACATGGGTGGCAAACCCATTTGAAACACCAAAACAACGGCAAGAAAAAGAAATCCGTTCTCTTCTTGACAAGCTCCCACCCGAGACAATTATGCTGGACCCTTCAAGGATTGGTACTGTGAGGCCTCCAAAGAGTAGAGAGAAACCAACAAAACAGGAGGTAGAAGCCAAGATTGAAGGTGCTATTGAGGCAGCAAAGAGCGTTGAATTCAAGAAGAAGACAAAGGGGAGAAATAAGCCTAGTAAGAGAGTAAAGAAGAGAAAGGAGGTTATTGAGAAAGCCAAGAGGCCTTTCTTTGACCAGCAAATGGAGGAAAATCCAACAAAAAAGAAACAGAAAATCAGCCAAGTAAATGAGCTTCCTACTTCCTTACAAAGATTTGCTCCTAAGAAAGCAACCGCATGATTTGTACTAAAACTATGTTCCCCATTTTTTACCCCTTTGCTACTTTACACTTAACCAAGTCTTGTTCTTGCATATGTATCACTTTTCATTTCCGGCAGAATATCCTTCTGTTCCCCATTGTTTACCTCTTTGCTACTTTACCCTTACCAAGTTGCATATGTATCCCTCTCATTTCCAGCAGAATGTCCATCCAGTTACTTTTCTACGATGGAAACCAAGATAGTACAACTGAATTGAATTGATTCCGTAGTTTTGGAATTGGCAAATAACTGGCAGTTGTTGCATCGTAACTAATGGACTTAAAGCAGGAAGTGTCCTATACAAGACATCAACAAATTGCGGTTGAAGATAATGAAGGATGCGAAACCAAAATCTGAAATTTATCGTTCTATTTAACCCAAAAAATAACCAATCACTTGCGTTTCGGCTCGATTTATTTTCATATACTTAATGATAAAAACCGGCCGGTTTTATCCGGTCAGTTTTTTTGAAAAAACCGACTATATGCCAGTTCATTTAAGTATGTGGGCCCAATCCTTTTTAACCAACTCTGGATATCTGTCAGTTTATTACATATAGCCTCCAGCAGTAGCTGCCATTTCTGTGGTCAGGAGGAGACCACGGTGCACGTGCTCCGGGATTATTTACGGGCTCGTACTCTCTGGACTCGATTCTCTCCAAAGGTGGTAGATGAGACTTTTTTCCAGCAGGAGCTGGACATTTGGTTGCAGAGTAATCTCACTCAGCAAATCCCGGTGTCGCAGGACGCATGGGTCACAATCTTTGGGGTTACTTGCTGGTTCATCTGGAAATGGCGTAACAACAACATCTTCGATTCGGCTTTTGCATGGCCCGAGGAGGAGCACCGAGTTATCATGGATTACGTGGGATGGATTGCCTACGCCCGGATGATGGAGACATGTGTGTTTCCCACACTGGACTTACCAGTGGGTACCTGCGTTGGGTGGCAGAAGCCTCGGGAGGGTTGGGTGAAAGTTAACACTGATGGCGTTACGAACCCGGCTTCCCACATGGTTTACTCTGGGGGTCTTATCAGGGATTGTGAGGGAAAGTGGAGGGGCGGTTTCCAGCAGCATCTTGAGCAGGGTTCTCCGCTCTCTGCGGAGTTATAAGGAGTTGTCTCGGGGCTCCAGCTGGCTTGGGACATGAGCTTTCGCCGTGTTATTTTAGAAGTCGACTCCCTCGAGGTTATTAATCTGCTCTCTACTTCCCTCGGGATACTGACTTAGGTTTCTGTTTTGGTGACAGGTGTGCACCAGTTGATGCAGCGCCAGTGGACTGTTCACCTGCAGCATGTGTACAGAGAAGGCAACCAGTGTGCGGATAGCCTAGCTCATCTTGCTGGGGTATGCAGTCCGGGTCTCTTGCTACTCCCCGAGCCTCCTTTTGGCATTCAGGAGATTCTCTGCCGCGATGCGCAAGGCGCTCAGTACTCACGAGCTTTAATTTAGTTTTGTGATCCCCTTGTGAAATCAAAAAAAAAAAAATGTAGAGGGAACCCTTCTGTTCAACAACTGAAAACTCAGTTTCAATCTACATTTGTGTTTGTTTGTGGTTAAAAATCCAGTTTTTTGCTAGACAGCATGTGGGGTTGTCTTCTCTAGGCGTACATCACCTCACGCACCTTGAAAATGGCTCCAAAGAGGGACGTCGGTGCTCGTAAGAGCCGTCGCCGGAGATCACCATCTCCTGCTGCCAGGCCTCTGCTTCATTTCTTCAAGATCATCTTCTCTGATACGTTGGACGAAAGGAAAATGGTAACTCCATGTACTGTATTCCATTTTCTCGATTTGCGTGCCTGCATGTTTTGGCTGTTCTTTTCAAGTGATAAAGTAATAATTGTTGTTTAGCTTGTGTATGCAGACATTCTTTGTTAGTGATTTTTCATTTTGATGTCTTGCCTTAATCACTTATATGTCTCGAGTACTTGGCTTCTTGCAATTTGAAATTTTTCTGCAGAGAATTCCTGCAAAATTTGGGAAGAAATTTAGGAATGAGCTTTCTGATGTTGCCACCCTGATTCTTCCAAATGGTCGTACTTGGCAAGTGGAATTGACTAGGTCTCATAACCAGATTTGGTTCGATGCTGGTTGGCATGAATTTGTAGAACACAATTCGATAGGTTGCAGATTCCTTCTAGTCTTTACCTATCTGGGCTCCTCCAATTTCGATGTCCTCATCTTTGATACCACTGCTTGTGAGATTCAATATCCATGTGATTCAAGATCTTCCGAGGGACCTAACTATGGTAAAACACACTGTATCAATGATGAGGATGAAGTTGAAGATATGGAACTTGTGGAGGTCTCAGGCCGTAAGATTTCATCCCCGCGTTCCTTTTCATGCAAAAGCAGAGCTTTTGATGATAGTGCGAGTAAAGGGGAATCTAGCAAAAGGCACACTGAAGAGGACCACAGTCCAATATTGAACAAGCTTCAAACAAATGATGCTTCAATGGAAATCCGGCATGGAACTGACGTTGGTAACTGCTTGAGGAGCAAAAGATGCAAGATGGAATCACCAGATGAGGTAGCAGATTATAATGCTAATGAACTGAGGAGAGTGAACTCAGACAAACATGAACTGCTTAATCCATATGGATCACCCGTTAGTGAAATCAGGGATGGGAAGGCCTCTGAAACTATTCCAGGTAAGCTCTTAATTGAATCTATACTAATTGTTCTTCTGTCATGCTATGTTGTTATGGAAGTTAAGGTAAAAATTGAATCGTTGCAATGTGAAGACATTACAGATGTTGCCAATGAAATGTTCACCAGTGGATTTAAAAGAGCATCTCAAGAAAGCGAGAGGGCAATCCATGCTGCCAGAATGTTCAAACCCAAGAATCCTTCATTCATGACCGTCTTACGGCCATATAATTTCTACAACCATATTGTGGCAAGTCCCTGAACCACAATATGCTCCTAACTTTCCAAGTCTCACCAGGTTTTTCCTTTGCTGTAATGTTCCCTTTTGTTTTGTGCAGCATGTTCCAGGTGAATTTGCTAAGAGGTATATGGCTGAAATTTTGGACTATATCAAACTTCATGTTCCTGATGGAAGACAATGGCCTGTTCGAGTCAATCGTAAAAGAATTGGAGGTTTAACTCTTGGAAGGGGTTGGAACGAATTCTTCAGAGAGAACAATTTGAAGACAGGTGATGTCTGTGTTTTTGAGATAATGAAAAAGAATAGTGGGCTGAAAGTATCCATTTTCCCTGCAGTTCAAGACAATTGATCCAAGAGTAAGAGCAAATTTAAGGAACTTGATAAATGGATTTTAACTGGTACAATGATCTGCACTCTATTATGCTTTCTCACTCGCATTCCTTCACTTTTCTGCAGCATAAGGAAGCGAGTAAGCCATAGTGGATGTCACGATTTTGTTCCATGCCATTGAAGCTTTTTGTGGAGCTCTCTTCCATTTTGTGATGTACATTGTTGATTGGAGCTTCATAGCTAATACTGACAGATGATTGACGTCTGCTAGCTAGAATGATGTGTAACAGTCTCTGGTTTTTCCTTATTAGTCGATGTATATAGAACTATGCTTTGTGAAACAGCTGTAGAAAGGTTATACAACTCAGAGGCAAGAAGTTTTTTGGTTAGGGGAATGGAATCTCAAGCCTCAGGGAAATGGTGTACTGGGAAGAAGAATGAATCACCATATGTTAATATGATAATGTTGTGAATCAATGATAAGGACTTTTGTTTTACTTCGAAGGCTTTAACATGTGCTTGCATAATCACCAGTTTGAAATACGTTAGCAACAGATAAATGACGAGTTAAGGTAAAATCTGATAAGCCCCTTTTACTCAAAATGACAGTTTTTCTTAAGGAAAAGAAGGATATAATGCCTCGCAGTAAATAATGTATCCAAACCAAGTGCTGTTGTAAGTTCTTCTACTTACAGAGGATGTCCATGTTGATTAATGAAGGATGACATGCACGCTGGATTGAGTTTAGACACTTGCAATGAGTTTAAATACTTAGAATGGTCTTTTTCAGATAAAGAAAAGGAAACAAAAAGGACGAGCGGACATGTGGACTCATGAAACGAGATGGGTGTTTGCCACTTGGACACTGCGGTGCTTGAGGATTAGTTTTAGCTCGTGCCAATCTACTTCTTGACTTATATACATACCATTTGTAGAATGTACAAAGCCACCACACCACCACCTCAGGCCGCAGAGCAAAGTTGGGTAGATCTTGTATCACATGGCTTTCAAGAGGAAGATAGGTCACAACATCAGGAACTGTTAACGGAGGTCGGATTCTTTGGAGAGACCCTTTCAGCATTTCTTCAATGTAATCCACTCTAGCACCTTGGAGGGCATGAAACTGGCAAATTTTCACGTTTACAACAGAGGCCAGCTTTTTTCTTGCATCAGCTTAGTTTTTGTGCAGAGTTTCAGTGCAAACCTCAATTTCAGCTGTTCTTTGTTCTTGCATGTGAAAATCACCACATCATCAGTCAATCAGAAAAGAATTGCCAAAAACACATTTTCTCGGGATTTTCATTTCTCAAATCTAACTGGATTTTACTTTTGCATGCAATAAGATTATAATTGAAAACAGTTCTAAATATGAAAATAAGTTCAAGACCTTCTTGTTTTCTCCTTCTTGCAATTTGGATTGTTCTTGGAAAGCTCTGCCGTATGAAAAAAGATTCATGCTTGCACCAAACCATATCTGCTACTGTAAATTAACCATCCCACCAGTGATTCTGGTGGGCTAAAATGAGACATCTAAGAATGTAATTTAACTTTAGTTCTTGCAGAGAATTCCAGATAAGTTTGTGAGCCTATGTGGAGATGAATTTTCTGATCATGCAGACCTTGTTATTTATAACAATCATGCATGGCGAATTGGTTTAACAAGAGTACACAAAAGCATTTGGATTGATGAGGGCTGGCATGAATTCGTAAAGTATCATTCAATCTCTATGTTCACAGTTCTCATATTTGATAAGACTGCTTGTGAGACTTACCATCCAAGTGATATTCCAACAAGTGATGAAGGTCCAACCATGGGAAGAACAGTTCGTCAAGCAATGGTGCACACCCCACCACTTGCCTTGAAGGAAGCAGAAGGTGCAAAGAGGAAGAACAACTCGAGGTACCACATGATGATGGTTAGCTAATTACAGTGTCCGAGAATTTTGATGTGAATTATGTTTCTCAAATGCTATGTTCTTAACAAGCGGTGCACTCAATATACTCAGGAGAAGTATTCACAACTGGATTTAGAAAGGCAACCAGAGAAAATGACAGAGCTATTAGCATCGCCAGAAAGTTCATGCCTACAAATCCTTCTTTCATGGCCGTGGTGCGTTCACACAACGTTAGTAACAACTTTATGGTAAAACATACTATGCTCCGGCGAGCTTCCAAGTTCATAATAATTTGAGACACAAGTAACCATACTTGTCGGTTTGTGAAGTTTATATCAGACAGATTTGCAAGAAGGCATCTGAGAGATATTAGGGAGTACATAAATGTTCATGTCTCCGATGGAAGACGGTGGCTGATCCGGATCATCGGCGGAGCAACCAAACGTTTTCATTTAGGAAAAGGGTTTCATGAGTTTGTCAAGGAGAACAGTTTGAAGGTTGGTGATGTCTGTGTGTTTGAGCTAATTAGATTGAGCCCACTCAAGCTCGAGCTAGGCCCAACAGTTTTTGCTAGGATTAGGGCTTGACCCAATCTTGCTCAAGACTTGAGGTCAGACTTTTGAGCCTGATCAGATTAAGCCCACCCAAGCTCAAACTAGGCCTAACAATTTTTGCTCGGATTACGGCTTGACTCAATCGTGCTCGAAGTAGCCGGACCTGAATCTACGCTTGACCAAAGTTGAACCTCATTTGACTCGGTCTAATTTATTTTATTGTTTAAATTAAAAATGATATTATTTTTCTTATAATTATCAAATCTTAGGTCGGTATAATTTGAATAGCCCGAGTTCGAGGCCGACTTGATACCTAATCAACCTAAGCCCGAATTTCATCCTTAGTCTTCGTTGGTTCGAGTTTGTGGCTAACATAAGCCGAATCAACCCTCTCATTGGTTCAAGTTTGTGGCTAATGTTTCCAAAACAAGACCAAGGGTCCAAGCATTTTCGGGTAGCGTTTTAAACTACACGAACTTGGCCCTAAACACAGAAGCCCATGTAAAATCCGCTTGTCAACCATCCGTCTCTCCCAACCTTATCTACCTATCCCGATTCCCCGTACAAAGCCTGTCTCAATTGTCAATCACTAAACTCAGAAGAAGAAGAAGTTCCACATACAAAGGTTTCTGGTTCAAGTTGGTTTGTCTTTCCTTTTTCGGATATTAGAACTCTACTATAAGGATTTATGGATCATTAAATTTCAGTTTTTTTTTCTTTTTTTAGTTTTTCCAGGTTCTGGGTGATGACGACAATGAAGACAACATCAGCAACACTGTTCCCATCAACGTTTGCTGTTGCCACTGTGAGCAGACCTAGGAGGAAAAACATGAAGGTGAGGTACATAACAGGACTGAACTCATTTGGTGGACTAAAACCTCTCAACAGTGTTACCTCATTAGGCCTACCAGTGAGCACTGAGCAGTCATTTACAAAAGTGGTGAGCTCGTTGAGAGCTCCATCAAAAGAAAATGGCAGGAGTGGTGGTGCATTCTCTTCAACTTGCAGTGCTGTTGCTGAGATTTTCAAGATTGCAGCAATTATGAATGGTCTGGTTCTGGTTGGAGTTGCTGTTGGTTTTGTCCTTCTTAAGATTGAAGCTTCTTTGGAGGAATCAGAGTGAGAGCGAGAGAAGTTATCAGCCATTGAAATTGGTTTTCTTAGTTATGTTGTTAAGTGAATAATCCATTTGATGTCATCTCAATTTTGTAGTCGGGTCTGCAATTTCTGGCAATCCTGGAAGCATTTTAGCTTATATACTTTCATTTTGTAAGATAATTGCATGATATATTGTGTTCACAAAAAATAGAAAGGAGAACAAAGATGAGTTCCGACTTGTTTGGAATTGATTAATTGTGATGTTTTATAAATTTATAAAATCGTGGACGTCAATTTCTAAGTCTAAATTAATCTAAGATTAATAATATTTTATAAATTCTTATACAGAATAGGATTTTAATACTTGACATGTCATCTTAATCTTCATATTGTTGAAGCCCGAGATTTGGAGAGACTCTATAATACGCAACCTTACTTTTATCTAATAGAGGGGTTAATAAATCATTATTTCTAAATACAAAACAAGAGTTTATATAAATAGTCTCTTTTGTTTTATTTTGCAATATATTTAAATAAATAAATTATATATATATAAGGTTTAACAATATTAGACCGTTATAAAATCAGCTAAAAATTAAAAAATTAAACATTTATTGAGTAAATGTCGTTAAATTTCAAAAAAATAAATGATTAAATAAAAATTAATTTGTTTATTTTTATGTATAAGAATTTATTAATTTATTAAAATTGATCGATCAATTAATGAACTGATCGATTTTTAATAATAAGATTTATAAAAATAAACAGAACTTGAAAGTCAAAAACTGAACCGAAAAATTAAATGGATTAAAATGTTTAGATTCAAATAATCGAACTATTGAATAATTTTGTCATGATTATAATCAGAGCTACGAGTACCATTCTATACATGCCGGTACCGCCCGAAAAGCGGAATGATATCGGTTAAAATGGTACCAATAGTAGGTACTGGTCAATACCGAAATTTTCTCCTGTTATTGATCGGCATTCAAAATACCAACCGTATACCGGTCTGTACCGTAAGGTTTGAAAATTTGAGGGACTAATTAGCAAAATTTTCAAATTTTTTAACCTAATCCCCCTCAACCCATCCGCATCTGCTTATTCTCTCTCATTTTTTCTCTCTCCCAAACACTCTCCAATCTCCATACTCTCTCTCTCTCTCTTTCTCCTCTTCAGTAGCTTCTTCTCCCTCTCCGGACGGTGACAATACCGCATGCCCTCCTCTTCATGCGTCGCTACTCACTACCACCGAACCATTTTTAGGCTTCACCGCACGGCCTCCTTGATTCCCCCACTCTCCACCACCGTCCACCAACTACCGCTACCTACCACCACTGCTTCTAAAGTTGCCACTCGCCAGATTTGGAAAAGATCCAAATTCAAACCCGACCCAACCCAAAAATCCAAACCAAATACATTGTGAATTTTTTTGTGTGTTTTTAATTTTTTATACTTAATTGCATTTGTGAATGGGTTGTTGGAAATCGGAAGTTGGAATTAAATTGTGTGGATTTGTGATTTGTGTTGAGTTGGAAACTTGGAATTGGATACTTTGATTGAAGTTGAATGAATTATGCATTTTTTGTTTTTATCTTGATGGTTATGATTTGGTTCATTCACATTATGGCTATGCATGAATTGAAATTTGAATTTTAAGCATATCATTCGCATTTGTAAGTAACCACAAACTATCATCGTACAAAAGAAACATGCCTTTTAGGCATTGCAAGAGCAATTATGAATATGATTCTTTTCAATCCATATATTAGAATTTTATATAACTAAAATGAATACACATTAATAATTTCTTCTTTTTTTATGTGAATGACGATGAACTAAAATTTCCTCCATCTTCTTTAATAAAGAATAAAGATAAATAATTAATAATAATGTTCCTCAATTTCAAATATTAAATTTAAAGCATTACCTGAATAAGTGTTTAAAGTTTTGACATTTAATTTGTTTTTTCCTTAGAAGACTCCTATAAATTATATAAAATAATGGTTACATTCTTTCACCTTTAGAAAATGATATCTTACAATTTATATGCTATCTTTTAATAAACTAAAATTTTTGTAACTTGTATATATTATACAAGATATCTTAACTTCTTTATTAATTTCCAAATCAAATATAAATAAATTCAATACATTGGAATATAGTAAAGCTCCACCTTTTTTTTTCCTTCTGATTGTTAATACTAAACTTGAGCTTTTATAATATGTTATTAAAGCGACTGAGTCAATGTCATAGGTAAAAGAATTCATTGTCATTAGAATTTGATATGTATTTCTTCATTGAATTGTATGTCACAGAACACTAGTTCAATTATTTTACGTTATGCATGAAACCTACTTCTGAAAAATAAGTTCAAGTGTAGTCAAGTATGGTGAAGCTTAACATTCAACCTACCATGCATGCAGTTTAATCATAAGTTAATATATTTTTTTACTTCAATCATATGTGACGGAACTAATTTCCTTTTACAAGCTACAAATGTAGAGTCCCGCTAGCAAGTGTGTGGTTTTATTGGTTTCTGACGTATTGATGAATTGTGTTAGATAAAATTGGATTGTGTTGGATGAAATTGAATTGTGTATGATTTTGATATATTTCTTCCTTTATTGTTACAGATTATGGGAAGAAGTTTAAGTACTCCTAATCAAACTGCTTTAGGAAGATACAATGATCCAGCTTTGACTCATGTTGTATTGGTCCCAGGTATGAAGAACCATACAATTTGCTTATTTTGTAACAAACATTTGGAAGGTGAATGAATCACCTGATTAGAGAAGCATTTAGCTGGGGTTAAAGGGGATGTTGAACCTGTAAAAAAGTAAGTCATGATGTGAAATAATAAATGAAAACATTGCTTGAAGAATATCAACATGAAAAAAAATAGAAAGGAAATGTTGAATTCTAAAATTGGTAGTGAAAGTTCGTTTGCTAGTTTTCATGGTGATTGCGGAAATGTTAAAGGTGATAATGTTAGTGATAGTAGTAATGGTAGTGTTCCATCCCAGGTCTAGAAATAAGTGAATGTTACACCTGGACCTGATGTGAGGAAAAGAAGAAGGTAGGTAAGTAGGTTTTTTACATCACGAACAACTCCTAGAGCCCAACATTCAATTCATAGTGCAATACAATCAAGAGATACTGCTCACAATGTCAATACTTCTCAGTCTTATTATTATCAACTTGTGGTGGATGTAATAGTCTCTTACGGTCCGGGATACAAACTCCTTCGATTTATGACTTAAGAGGTAAAGCACAGTTGATGAAATTAAAAGTTATTTGGCTAAAGAAGAGTGAAATGGGCTGCTTTTGGGTATTCAATCATTTATGATGGTTGGACAAATAGGAGACAAGAGCCTATTATTAATTTTTTGGTTTATTCTGTAAATGGCTCAATGTTTTTTAAGTCTGTTGATGCATCTGGCCTTATTAGAAATACTGATACTTTATTTAAGATATTTGATGAAGTTGTGAATGAAATAGGGACATAAAATATTATTCAGTTCATTACTGATAATGACTCTGCTTATAAAACGACAGAAAGAAGGTTACTTAATAGGTATAATTCTTTTTTTGGATTCTTTGTGCTGCATATTGTATTGACCTAATTGCTGAAGAATATAACATATCCTAGCTATTTTCCTATTATCAATTAGACTATGCAGAAGCTGAAAAAGGTGACGAATTTCGTCTATAATCGTGCATAGGTGTTGAATTTAATGAGAAATGAATTTACCAATAGTAGGAATTTGTGTAGTCATAGTGTGACAATATTTGCAAAAAAAATTTATCACTTCAGTCTTTTGTTTCGATGAATAAAGAGTTAAGATAAATGTTTGCTAGTGATAAGTGGGTTACATCTTAGCATGTTAGGTTTAATGTTGAATTGAAAATTTCTAGCATTATATTGGAAAATAGAGAATTTTAGTCTCAATGTCAATTTGTTATCTGAATTTGTGAGCCTTTGGTGAGGATGCTTCGCTTGACTGATAGTGAAGAAAAGCCAACAATAGGTTATTTTTTGGATGTCATGGAAAGGGCAAAAGAAGCAATCAAGGTCAATATGAAACATAAGTCTTATTTGTATACACCGTATCTTGCAATCATCAATGAGAGATGGGAAAGACAATTTTCTTCTTCGTTGTTTGTAGTTAGGGTGTTTTTGAATCCTAGCATATATTTCAGACCATATTTTACAAAGAAAGCTGAAGTTAGTTGAGAAATGTTATTCACTATTATAATAATTGTTAGCAATTAAACGATGCAGGATCTCTTAAGCTCACAAGTGAAGCTTTACAAGCATTCTTCTGGGATTTTGTATTGTCGATTGTTGTTTGATAAAGAGTAAAACTTTCTTCAGGTATTATCTGTTCCCTTTTTTTCTTATTTGTTAAAAATTAATTATCACTTTATTTTGTTTGTAATGCTATTTTTGTTATTTTACGATTTATAGTTTCTTGGTGGGGTCAATTTGGAAGTGATGTTCCAAAATCGTAAAGATTTGCAATTCATATTTTAAGTCAATATGTGAGTACAACAGGCTGTGAACAAAACTGAATTACATTTAAATTCATCAATTTCAAGATAAGGAATAAATTGGAGCACAAGAAATTGAATATCTTAATCTTTGTCATTACAATTTAAAGCTTTGAGAAAAGGCATATTATTATCATTATTAGTTTTGATGTATTTTCTTATAATTTTTCTAATAATTAAATTTTATTGTTTATTAGGAGCCTTAATAGCACAAATAGTTCAACATATCTAATTTCTGTTGATAATATTGATCTTTTGGCGGATTGAGTTTTTGAGGAACCAAATTTGATAGATATAAATGACTTGGAAGACAATCTTGGTTAGAAAAACTTTAATATGTCATTTGGTGCATTGAATTTGAATGATGATGATGATAAGATTCTTTTGAATGATGAGGATTTTGTACCAAATGATAACTAAGGTCAGTGTAGTTATAGCGAATATCCTCCCGTAGACGATTGAATGAAGTTACAGGTTTTTATTTGTCTTCTTCTTTTAATTTTACTTATCTTTGATGTATATGTTAAATTCTATACATGTAACCACCAATTAATTGCTACAAAATATGATGACTTTGATGAAGGAAGAGAGGAATTCTATCACCAATCAATTCAATGCAATAGCCACTCTCATCCAGCAGGATTCCTCTAAAATAGTTGCTCGGTTCAATTCTTTAAAAAAGAAAATGGAGTAATGGGAGACAAAGGCAGAAAATATTAACTCTGTGATGAATCCAAAAAGTCTGAATGTAATTGCCTTGCTAAGTGGGAAACAGGTGCGGTTTAGTCATCAACAAGAAGAAGCATGTGATGACGAGATTGAGAGTGAAGAAATGCCTCTGCCAAAGGAGAAAATCAAGAAGTCTAAAAGTCTCAAGGAAGAGACCTTATTGAATGAACGGAAGTGTGCATCAAGGGACAAAGGAGCTACTTCAGAGAGTTCCAAGGACAAAGCTGAACATGGGGAATCAAGCAAGCATGAAGTCAAAGGTAAGGTGGTAAATCTTCAAGACCTTCCTTTTCCAAATTCATATTTAATGAGCAAGCGTATGATTGAAATTAAGGATGAGAAGGATATAATTGATCTGTTTGGAAAATTTAAAGTTAATGTTCCCTTACTTGATTTAGTGAAAAGAGTTCCGGCCTATGCTAAGTCTCTTAAGGACCAATAGGAGGAAGTTTAGGCCCTATGAGAGAGTTCAACTGAGTTCAAATGCGTCAACCCTGTTTAAACCTCAAATACCTTTCAAGTGTCAATACCCTAGATCTTTTACAATTCCATTCACAATAGGGAAAGTTACCATAGGAAGAGCCTTGTTAGATCTAGGGGCGGTAATTAATGTGATGCCTAAGTCTATCTATCAATCATTAGGGGTTAAGAGTTTACATCCCACATCTGTAATTAATGTGATGCCCAAGTCTATCTATCAATCTAAGACATTTTGGTACAAGTAAAAGGTTTGGTTTATCCAACTGATTTTTATGTGCTTTATATGTCTTCTAAAGTTGTAGGACACTTCTTTAATTCTAGGGCGACCATTCTTGAGGACTGCCAGCACCATGATCAGCATGAAGGAAGGTAAGATCACCATGAAGGTGGTCGATCAATAAGTTAGCTTTAATATGTATGAAGCTATGAAACACCCCCATGAGGACTATTTGCTTTTAGGTGTGAACATGTTGGATGTTGTTGTTGATGATGTAAGCATTGAGTTTGAACGGGAGATGAACCGATTGACTGATGATTCCTTGGAGGAAGTGTTTTCTGCTGATGTTTCAAGTGAACTATGGAGTGAGGACAATAGCACTGAACTAGAAAGTAGTTGAGTTACCTCGCCACAGCATGGCTATGAGCAAAACATCCCACAGGAGCTGGAGGACCCACCTTAAACACCAGGTTGTTTCTCTTCTTTCACTTACAATGTACTTCTGCATATTGATCGAAGATGAGATGACATTGTTATGCATAAGTATGTTGGCTAAGTGTGGGGGAGGAACTTAATCAGTAGGATTAGGTTAAGTTTTTTAGAAGGATTTAGGTTTCGTTGTTTTGTTTCAATAATTCATCCTTCCTTTTGAATTCTACATTTTAGTGGATGCATGACACATCTCTCATGATCAACAAAATTGGTGTAGATGGTGGGTTGCATGTTGTATTGAAGTGATTAAGGACTTGTAAATGAGCTGAGTATCCCTTAGAACTTTGCTGCGTGAATTGATTATTTTGCTACGGTGAGCCCATCAGTCGCCGTGGCACAACGCCTCTCAAGCACCTTCACCGCGGTGTGAATCAACTTTTTTGCCGCAGTGAATAGTGTTATGCAGCCAAAAGAGCTTTCTGCACGAATATTTCCTCTTGAAATTAGTCTTTTACCCTTAATATTTTTCTGATCTTTCTTATGCCCTTCGTCTTTTTCGTCATTTCACTTCTCCCTCCCTCTACACCTACCGATCCCTTCTTTCCCTATCTTCTTCATCTATCATATTCAAAGTTCACAGCAAATCCCAGCTATTTAGCACCTTCTTTTCCTTGTGTTCCTTCCACCAGTCCTCAAGCGTTGTTTGTGTTTGTTTCCTTCTCGCCCTTCTTGGTAAGTATCCTCTTTTTCATTTTGTTTCCATTCTTTTATGTTTTTGTCGATTAGGGTTAGTTCACTAAGACTGGTATTCTTCGTCACAGCATGAGATGCACAGTTTTCACCGCAGTGATAGACCCATTTCGTCGCGGTGAAATTCCAGATTTTGATGTTTTAGTGAATTTGTTTAATCCCTATGTTTATTTTCTTGTTTTCTACAGGAAAATGCCTCGAACCAAGAATGCTTCCTGCTAATCTTCTGCCTCTTCCTCCGATTTCTCCCTTTCCTCTCACTCCACCCAATCCTTCCATCCATCCCACTCCTCAGCTCCTTCATCTCAGCCAGTTGACCCTGAATATACTAACTTAGCTGAGAAGATCGACGCTAGGCCGATCCTTAAGGAGTGCCCCTTTCCTTTGACTCCATAAAATAATCCTTTTGTTTACCAAATTGTCAATTCCCAACTTACAGGATTGGTTCGACCAAGGGATCAGGGCAATGACAAATTCATTTGAAATTTTTATACTCATGCCTTCTTTCATGACACCTTCGAAATTAATTTCTGGGATGTCATTTTCCCTACCACTTTCACCACCGCCATTATCCGCGAACATTATAACCTACCTCCTATCTTCCGTTGCCACTACTAGCAATTAATCCATCACTACCCCTGGGATGATGTCCTTCGTACCCTCTGTCCTGAGGGTGCCAAATGGCATTAACCCATAATTTATCAACGCTACCTTAAGCGTTCTCATCTCCGCCCTGAGGCCCGTCCTCGACTTCATCTAGAAAGTAACAACATCCTTCCCACCTCCCACCTGATGTACATAACCAAACAACAAGCCCTTTATTTGTACCTTCTAATGACTGGTCGCCCGGTCGACATAGCTCATGCGATTGCCTCCGACCTTCGTGATTCCATTACCACAGCCAAACTCACCAACTCCATCATTTTCCCTCACCTTATTACTGACATGTTTCGGGCCCATCATATCCCAGAATATGATAATGATAGCTATTTAGACCCAACACCCTTTTTTCGTTATGTACGCCTCCAACAACCCCG
>JANSVB020000018.1:1143204-1157179 GCA_025504935.2 Erythroxylum haughtii
CAGAAAAGAGAAGAACAAAACGAACAGCAGCCAAGGCAGTACAACGATGCAACAATGCAGAGCAGCAACTAAGAGCAAAACCAAAACGCACAGCAGAAGGAACATAACAAAAGCACAGAAGAAGAATCCAAGAAACGCAAAATGATACAACCAGAAAAGAGTAAAACGTAGCAGAGTCTAAAGGAGAACACACCTCTATATCAATATCTGAAGAAGAATCAGAGGAAGAGGTCAGAGAACCCTAAACTCAAAGCTGCCCTTGAGTAGTCTAGTGCTCAGAACTAGGTTTTCTAAGAGGAAAGTATATCATTCTTTTTGGATTTTGGGTCCTGGATGCGATAAAATCATGCAAAAAACTGACTAATTGAGAAATGATTCCAACCACCGGCACGCAATTCCTTTCGGTGGAGTGTGGGTGTAAATGAAACCAAGCTAATACGGACAAGCAGATATATATAAACCTACTCCTTTAAATAACGCCAAAAAAATGGAATAGAAACTCATCAACAACAAATCAACACACAATGCGAAGAACATAAAAAGAATGAAAAATGAAATCAAGTAACTACTCGGCCTGAGCACGAGGGAGCGGCGTAGACGGAAGCTTAGCCTGGGGTTTGGAAGCCGGAGGTTGAGACTGAGCCGCCGACTTCGACTGAGGCTGTAAAGAAGCCTTCTTAGGCAAGGCGATAATGTTGGCGATCTTCTGCTGATGATCGACGATCAAGAATGACGGTACCTCAGCGTCTTCGACATATGTTATATCAATATATGTATATATTTCATTTTTTAGTATATATATATATATATAGAAACAAAAAAATAAAGTATCCTATATTTATAAGAAGGGAACAAAAACTTTTTTTATTTTAGTCGATTAACTTCTATTCCCACAAGAATACAGAACCTAACCAACTAAATGCCGATCAGAATCTTGATCCGAAGTGAATCGAGATTCAGAAGCTCGGACCCAAAACCTTGATAGCAGAAGGAGAAGACGTAGCCTAGCAGACAGAAAGCAAAACAAAATGCAGAAAAGAGAAGAACAAAACGAACAGCAGCCAAGGCAGTACAACGATGCAACAATGCAGAGCAGCAACTAAGAGCAGAACCAAAACGCATAGTAGAATGAACATAACAAAAGCATAAAAGAAGAATCCAGGAAACGCAAAATGACACAACCAGAAATGAGTAGAACGTAGCAGAGTCTAAAGGAGAACACACCTCTATATCAAGATCTGAAGAAGAATCAGTGGAAGAGGTCGGAGAATCCTAAACTCAAAGCTGCCCTTGAGTAGTGTAGAGCTCAGAACTAAGTTTTCTAAGAGGAAAGTATATCATTCTTTTTGGATTTTAGGTCCTGAATGTGATAAAATCATGCAAAAAACTGACTAATTGAGAAATGATTCCAACCACCGGTACGCATTTCCTTTCGGTGGAGTGTGGGCGTACATGAAACCAAGCTAATACGGACAAGCAGATAGATATAAACCTACTCCTTTAAATAACGCCAAAAAAATGGAATAGAAACTCATCAACAAAGAATCAACACACAATGCGAAGAACAGAAAAAGAATGAAAAACGAAATCACGTAACAAACCGGCCTGAGCACGAGGGAGCGGCGTAAACGGAAGCTTAGCCTGGCGCTTGGAAACCGGAGGTTGAGACTGAGTCACCGACTTCGACTGAGGCTGCAAAGAAGCCTTCTTAGGCAAGGAGACAGAGTTGGCGACCTTCTGCTGATGAACGGCGATCAAGAGTGACAGGCCCTCAGCATCTTCGACATATGTTATATCAATATATGTATATATTTCATTTTTTAATATATATATATAGAAACAAAAAAATAAAGTATCCTATATTTATAAGAAGGGAACAAAAACCTTTTTCATTTTAGTCGATCAACTTCTATTCCTACAAGAACACAGAACCTAACCAACTAAATGCAGATCATAATCTTGATCCGAAGTGAATCGAGATTCAGAAGCTCGGACCCAAACCCTTGATAGCAGAAGGAGAATACGTAGCCCAGCAGACAGAAAACAAAACAAAACGCAGAAAAGAGAAGAACAAAACGAGCAACAGCCAAGG
This sequence comes from Erythroxylum haughtii, assembly GCA_025504935.2. Lineage (NCBI taxonomy): Eukaryota > Viridiplantae > Streptophyta > Magnoliopsida > Malpighiales > Erythroxylaceae > Erythroxylum > Erythroxylum haughtii. The sequence continues at coordinate 1,145,297 of JANSVB020000018.1, forward strand.
CAGTACAACGATGCAACAATGCAAAGCAGCAACTAAGAGCAAAACCAAAACGCACAGTAGAAGGAACATAACAAAAGCAAAGAAGAAGAATCCAGGAAACGCAAAATGACACAACCAGAAAAGAGTAAAACGTAGCATAGTCTAAAGGAGAACACACTTAAATGAGAAATAGAGTACCACAACACCAACATGCAACAAGAAATACATAGAAGCGCGATTCTATGGATTTTTCGGGACTTTATATACGAACGCTTATAATTATTGTGTTCTCAAGTGCCAGGAGGGCCCCGTCGGCATAAAAGAAGAACCTGCTTGATGATCTCTTTAAAATGAACCTAAGCAACGCTCGACAGGGAAAAAAAAAGATTGCCTTTTTCATATTTCAAAAACTCTACTGACAAAATTCCAATCTGCGTCTTGCTGGTTTACGCAAGAAAACCCACAGAAGCACTAACGGGACAAAAGATTCGGCCTTTCTGAAGCTTCTAACGCTTCACACGTAAATCATGAATCTGGGTTTATATCAAGGAACATACAGCAGCCATCAAGGGACAAAAATAGAGAATAGATCAAATAAGAACACAGACAACCAATTCCTAAGATAGAGAATGCAAGAGGATTTCCTTTCTACGATGTTGTACAGGGAATGTGGTACTGAGATTAAGTGCTTAACATAAAATGGAACCCAAAAGAAAACTTTACTTCCTTAAAAAAAGAAGAAAAATAAAAGGAGAATAATCTTAGCAAGAAAAAACAATTAAGCAAAACAGTGTTATAATAGATTTTAATTTTAATAAACTTCATTAATCACCCTAAATTTATCTTGTTTGATGGTAAAATGAGTGAATTTGTTTTAATATTGTATTTCTACTTAATTTTTTGAAGATTGACAATTAGGATTTATTTCTTACAATTGTGGGGCCACTTTATGATATGGAGAAAGTTTTGACGCTTATCATGTGAGCCTATTCTCCAAAATTACAGAATACATATTCTTGAAGAATGAGTATTCTACGTTTGCTTTTAACCAAACATAGGTTTAATAATATGTTAGGAATAGAATAGCTATTCTGTTGAACCAAACATCCCGTTAGTGTTAAAGGGATATTATGAGGCTAGTCGAGAGCCATTAATTCCCTTGTTGCAACTTAGTTCCTATAACTTAGTTTTCAGTAAAGTTGAAACAAATAATTTAGGTGCACTTCACTTAATAATTTTGTCAAACACTTTCTAAGCACTTTCGTGGAGCTCTTCACCAATCAACAATAACTCGATATAATCGACATAACTAAAAATAATAGTCAATACATAAATTTTCAGCTACAATAATGTTACAATTATCCCAATTCTAAATTTGGCTGCATTTTATCGAAATGGATAGCTTATAGACCTTCCAATTTTTTTTAATGACTTAGCCAATCATTTTATTTAAGGCTGACTGGTGGGATGTTTATCATAAAGCTAGATATAAGGTTGATAAGTTTGGGTTTCGTATGGTACATGTCACACGCAAGTTAAAAATTGATGAAGCATATGTTTTAGCTTCTCAAGCTGAGCAAGTTTACTATGTAAGAGATATTAAGGAGCTCAATTGGAAAGTTGTTGTCAAGACAAAACCTCGTGATTTGTATGATCTTCCTGATGATGATGTAGGAGATGAGTCATACCAAGAAAATGAAAATTTTGTCTTTACACTTCACGAATCTACTTTAGAGGATGATACTGATACAATATCTTTGGATAGATCTGATCTAGATGCTGCAATTGTTGAAGAAAATTCGTTAAATATTGATACTATGAGTGTTGAAGAAGATGACGAAACTGATTGTGATGAAGATACATTTATGGATGATGATGAATCAAATTCAGTAAGTAAAGATGAGGAAGGCGACGATGACAATGATTGAGCATTGGCAAGAACTTTGTTTTTAATTTTCAATAGGTTAAGAGTTTTGCTTAATATTTTGGAACAAGATTTTTATTATATTTCAACATTTAATTATTTTGATTTTTTGATGAAATTTCAAAGTTATGTATACCAAATATTTATGATATGTGAAATATTGGATTATCAATATATGTAGTTTGAATATTTTATAAGAAAATATTCAAGTTTGTTTGCAAATAATCAAATTAAAGAAAAAATCATGACAAGTAGTTTCTGGTCTCTAAAATTTTTACAATAATGACAAAATTTATCTTTGTTGTGGTTAATTTTAATATTTTATTATAAAAACAAATATTTATCATTAATTTGTTACGTTTATATTGACAATAACTTTTGTAACAAAAAGTTGATCAAGTGACAACAAAAATTTTTGTCACTAAAATTACAAATAGTAGTGAGCATAGTGATAGTTCGGTTGTTGTGACAATATTAAGTAAACACTAACTAATTGAATTTTTATTGACAAAAATTTTCATAACAAGTACATAGGATTTTAATAACAAAGCTTAGTGATAAAAGAAATTTTGACAATATTAATATATAACTAGTGACAATTTAATTGTGAAGGTACTAAATTGTCACAATTCACATTGTATTAGTGACACAAAAATAAATCAACACAATTAATCTAAACAATAGTATCAATTAATTGTTTTGTCATAACAAACCTCGTATCTGTGACAAAATAATACTTACGCACACAAAAATTGTCACTAAATTAAAAATGGTAGTGACCATAGTTATAGTTTGAGGATTGTGACAATATTATGTAGACACTAATTAATTGAATATTTATTGACAAAAGTTTTCGTCACAACAAGTAAAATATTATGTGACGATAAACCGTTTCGTCATAACAAGAAAAAAATATTAGTGACCAAACTATATTTTGCTACAACAAATAGAAAATATTAGTTACCAACATATGTTTTATCACAATTACAATTAATTCCCGCCAAAATTATTTTGGCGCCAAATTTCATAGGCTTTTAGTGACAACAATTTGTGATAAAATGAATTTTAACACTATTAATATATTAATAGTGATAATTTAACTGTGAAAGATACTAAATTGTCACAATTACCATTGTTTTAGTGACAAAAATATAAATCATCACAGATAATCCAAGCAATAGTGTCAATCAATTGTCTTGGCACTAAAAAATATCATATTTGTGATAACAAAAATAGTTAGTCATAAAAAAATTGTCACTAAATTACGAATAGTTGTGACTGTAGTTATAGTTTGGTTATTGTGACAATATGAAGTAGATACTAATTAATTGAATATTTATTGACAAAACTTTTTGTCACAATAAGTAAAATATTGTGTGACCATTAACCATTTCTTAACAAAAAGAAAAAAATATTAGTGATCAAACTATGTTTTGTCACAACAAATAGAAAATATTAGTTACTAACATATGTTTTGTCACAATTACAATTTATTCCTGTCAAAATTATTTTTGGCACAAATTGCATAGGATTTTAATGACAAAACTTAGTGATAAAAGAAAAGTTGTCACTATTATATATTAATAGTGACAACTTAATTGTAAAAGATACTAAATTGTCACAATTACTATTGTATTAGTGACAAAAAATAAATCATCATAGTTAATCTAAACAATAGTATCAATCAATTGTCTTGTTACAAAAAACCTCGTATTTGTGATGAAATCATAGTTAGTCACACAAAAAATTCTCACTAAATGTCTTAACACTTGTAGTGAAAAGGAGGATGAAGAATTTAAACTCGATAAAGAAATTTTAAAGGGAAAAATTTGTATATAAGATTCCCTAAAAAGAGAAGCTAACCTTCATTGCCGAGTTTGGCTTTTTTCTATATGCACAAACCAAACCCAGAGAAGAGAGACAAAGACACGAAGAAGAGTAAAGAGAACGATGAGAGTATTAAAGTCCAACCCATTATCACCGGCAAGGATAATATGTATTCAGTGTTACAAAGGTATTCTTGGAACAAAAGCTTTCACCTGAAGTTTTTCGCTCACACCCTTTGCACGGCAGTCTCGTTTAGGTCTGTTAAAGCAAGACTCAACCTTTTCTAACGCTAAAGTGTTTACCTCACACACACTTAAAGAAACAATACTTATAAGAACAGTAAGAATAAAGGCAATAAGAACGCACAGAGATATGGTATAAAACTAACTTTTTATACTTTCCCTCAAAAGAATACAAAGAATGCTCTCGTTGATTGAATAAGAAGAGCATAACTTGAATAAGCTATATATAGGCATCCTAACTTGGAGTCTAATTTGCATTCAGATTCCCACTAAATCTAAACTACCTAGGATCGTGCTAAGATCACGACTATCCTTATCAAATTACATCACATGGATCAATTAGATGACACTTTGTCTAAATAGGGCTCTAACTAATAAGATAAGATAACAACAAGATAGAGTTTACATTCAACTAGGAAACTAGCATCCTTATCCTCGAAGAACTCTACTATCTTAAGATGTTTAGTTCCACTACAATTCTAACTCCCAGTCGTTACCACATCATCCAAGATCTCCCCATGATCTCTATCCGTTGATGATGCAATGTGATCTCGTCGAAACCCACTAGCACATTGACTTGATCTAATGCTCCCACAATAAGTCTATTAGTCGTAGTCCATTCATCCGAGCATGAGTTAAGTCCTTAGTCTGCCAAGACCTTAGCCTAGGTCGAGTCAATCTCCATAAGGTCCAATGCTCTACTAAAATTCGCAACAAGTTCGATCCTACTCATTCACGTTTACCTTAGTATTTTCACATGCCTCCCTCATGCATGAATCCAGCTAACCTTTCTCCTAAAGCTCCTCATGAAGGTGGCTGAGATGTGCTCTGGAACTTAGAGGTCTAACATTTAGCATCTATTATAGTGGAATACAGGGGCTTCGAGAGTATTACACGGTAATAAATGGAATTGCAAATCTAAAAGAGGGAGAGAAGAGACAACAAAATGGTAAGAGCAATTTAGAATTAGAACGAGAGAGAGACAAAGGTTAACTAAAATATACCCTAAATATTTCTTAGCTTTGAGGTTTGTATTTTTTTATGTAAAGTGATTCCCAACGAAAATATCATTCCGTAGGTAAATTACCTACCTATGTGATTTCCGTATAGAATCACTTTTTTATAGGGAATTTTCCTATGAAACATCACTTCGTAACAATTTACCTACATAAATATATTTTCATAGGTAATTTTCCTATGGAATCACTTTTCTATAGGGACTTTCCGTAGAAAATTTTTTTCGTTGGTAAATTTTGTATGCAATTTTTATCGGGAACCATTGGTGTCTATTTTTATGACAACTTTCACTATTCCATCGCTAAATTATATCAATAAAGTTTGGCGGTAACATTTTCTCCTCTTTTAATGAAAGATTTTTTATGTTGTAAAATACCTTTTTTTCGTAACAAGTTTACCTATGAAAAGCAATTTTCTTCATTAATTTACTACAAAATTTTTCGTAAAAAATTTTACATCAGTAATTTAGAATTTTCTTGTAGTGTAAAGCTGATTGTGCCATAGTGGGAACATATTTCCTTGGCAATGATAAGTCTCACTATCACTGACCCAAACTGAAAATTGTTCTCTTTTTCTTTCTTTCTTCTCCTCCGTATGTTTGAGTGAAACTTAATAAGTAACATTGGTTTTACGCCTTTGCTGTCAACATTATGCATGTATTTCAGCATTATGGTGTACTGGGGCTGGAAAGAGGGCAGAGAAGAAGGCTATTGATTAGCACGGATAGCATCTGATGATGAGAAAGCTTCCAAAGGAATATGGTCAAATGAGGAACAAAGAATTTCTAGTTTTTGTTTGTGGACTCATTCCTGCCAATTTGGGAGGAGGAGAAAAAGAAAAAAGAAAAGGTGAATGATTTTCAATTTGAATCAATAAAAATTGATGGAGCTTAATCATGTCTATCTATAATTTGATAAATGAAAAGTATTGTTTTTGAATTCCCCATACTTTAAAATATAACTTGTGGCTTTTTTGACATTTTTATTGTGAAAAATCTTTGTTCCAAGAAGTATCTTGGAATAAACTTTTATGGAAGAAGTGACTAATTACTAAAATCTTATCCGTGATCTAAAGACATATGTCTATTTCTCACAATAATATACGTGGATTAATCTAAATCATGTAAAATTTTGTTGTTTGTAGAAGAAAACCTAACAATAATTTGGATGCTTAACCTATTTCATCCAGAAAGAAAGGAATTCAAAATTATTCTTGCACCAAAGCAGTAAGAGGGAGGATACCTGTGCCAAAATCTAAGTCAGAAGTTATGCCATGATAAACAAGGAAAATCAGGAAATGTCAACAAAACTATGTTGCAATCTCTCTATCAATTTAGATTGAACTCTAAAGTCTATTGAAACCTGAGATTACTTGACCATTGTAGTGACTACTTGTAATCCACTTGCTTTATTAAGTGCTGCTAGATAAGATTATGTTCACTTAGAAGTGTTATACAGCCTCTGCTAAGTTTTGTGATGGACTACAATTGATATCTTATTAATTCAATCTTTTCTAAACTTTCAACAAAAAAAAAAAAGAATTGCAACATATAAACATACATAATAGAATTGCAAAGTCATGAAACCCCAAAACCCACAGATATATCATCCACAAATGGAAACTCAGTACAAATTAATATTACTAAAAATAACAAATTGACCACCGAAACGCTATAATCGTGACAGTAGTAGTTAACGCCGTCTTCATAAATAAATATGCAAGCAACAACCATATATCCAACGATCGACCAGCTCCGATCAAGGAAAACATGCACTTCTATTTCTTCTTTGGCACCCAGCACCCATGCAGTCCATACGGTAGACCGTAAGGGAATTTGGCTCTTGCAATTTCTTCGAATGTTTTTCCGTCTAAAAGTACCGCATATCCTCCTCCACTTACCTCGCTAATCATGGATATAACTACCCCTGCCAATGTCCGCAATTGTAAACATATGACTCCGACGATTAATAATAAAATACTATCAATGATTCTTTTCCTTTCTCATCTGTGTAAATTGGTATTGCCATCATCGATTTTTGTAACTAACACTATTCGTGGTCAAATATAAGAAAGAGTGTGGAAAAGAACATACCATCGTCTTCTTCTGTAGCTCCTGGACGAGCCACAAAAAATGGTTCAGATGGCACTGAACCATCGTCATACCAGTTCTTAGCCTTTTTCTCTAATAAATCAACCTGAATTTACAACATATATATATAGAATTTGTTCGTGAGAGTGGACAAGAAATTAAACATTTACGGTGAAATTAGTAATAGTTGGGTGTAGTGTAACCTTTGTGAGTGTGTTGGGAAAGTTGCAGGGGCGTCGGGCTCCACAAGCATAAGCATATCTGTATCTTTTTCCGAGATACGAAGGGTTTATGCTGCACATGTCAATTCCTCTTCCATGTTCGTCTGGGTCCAACGCTGCCTCCAACTTCCCGTACGGAGTCCCATCCAAAGGAATTATGAACCGTCCGACCCTTAAATATGAACAAGCACTCATCCGGGGAAATACAGAAAATAGGAATTGGAAGTATATATCGTACAGCTGATTGTAAGGGATGTATAGATCGTGTTAGTCTTAGAATGAACTTGATGGTTGGGAGGAGTCTTATTGTCATGGTTGTGTTAAATGACCTCCAATCCAACGGCTAAAAATATTGCCAAAAAAAAGGACAAAAGAAAAACTTTGCTGTGCATCATATCATTTGTTGATTGACTATAATTTAAAAAATATTACTTGAATAATTAAAATCATTTTCTATTTAATGATAATATTTATTAAATAATAGTAAGGCAATTAAGAATGAAAAGAAGTCAGGGAAAAATATAGTACCTAGCATCTGGTAATTCATCTACACCCATAAAAGATCGAAGATTTTGTAACCTAAGCTTCTCCAGTATACTAGTGTCCGCGTTATGTTCACAACAATCAGCGATGACGGCAGTCACTCCCCCATCTTCATCTGTCTCTTCGTACGCATTGATGAAATGAAACGTCACGTACAAAGGCACCTCCACGCTTGACACCTAATTCAACCTTTTCAAATTAACATAATTCCCAACGACACTTTTTCTTTTTTGTTAATTTCCATATTAAATCAATTAGAACATAATTAGTGGAGTAGGAGTAATATGTACAGGGGCGAGGGAGACAGTAGTGGACTTACAATCTTGCCACTTGCTTTGCACACAATATGCACAAACCCTTTGGAGTCAGGATGCCACTCAAATTTGTAAAGTGGTGTGGGCTCAGCTCTTAACAAGTTCTGTGCACAATATCTCAACGGCATTTCTGGTACCACCACATAATGCTCCGTCACGGGAAAGGAATGGACCCATCCCGGCGCCGGTCCACCACGACAATCCACCCTCCCGATCACCTTCCTTTCGTTACTGCCCGTCTTCATTCTCACCACCAAGTACCCTGGATTCACTAAATCCGGCAACAAAGTCCAGAAATCAGTATCAGTCACTATTGGATGTGCAGAGTGTATCAATCCTCCAATAGAATCACTGTACTCGAACTTTCCCAACGTGTCCAAGTTATCCGGATCGACAAGTATCGATCCTTTCTGTGTTTCTGTCAAACAAACTACACGGCCGTCACCGAGCCTGACAACGCCGGTGTTGGCGTTGTCGGTCAGTGAAGCACCGGAGAAGAGGTTAGCTAGGTCTGCGATGTAGGCTATGAAATTGTCTGGTTTGGGAACCTCGGAAAATTCACGATAACATATCTTTTCGTTCTTTTTTGCGGCCTTGTAAGCTTCGGATTCAATTTGCCTGTGGCCAGCGATCAATTGGCCATTTTCAAAATGAAGCTTCACTAAGGTGGCGTATCCGTCGAAGAGGTGTCTGAACTTGTAGTTACCTAAGTTCCACAAACCTGGACCATTTCTAAGGTACGTTCCGTTCTGCATGTAAGAGTAATCGATGATTGTCACCCAGTGTAAATAACATGATAGCGTTTATACAAATTTGTGTTGCTTATTGTTCATTTCCACGGAAGATAAGATTTTGAAGTGGGGATATGTTCCATTAGATTAAACGGACAACGGAAAACCGACAACGAAATACCCTTCATACAAAGTCATTTGTAGAAGTTAGTGAAAACTGGTTTGTTATTTTTCATTTCTAAATCAGACAGTGGATCAAGGGACCTTAATCGGCCTCTACTTGTTTAATTTCCCATTTTAAACTAATTAATTTCAGCATAACAAAAGATTGGATAGGCTATTCCTGCATTCTCAAATATAAACTAACATATAAAACTTTTAGGTACGATATGATTCAGAAGAAACGAAAAAAACTGTCATCAGTCACTAGGTAAACCTGTGAAAGAGACATCAATAATTCCGAGGATGAGCATGTACTAACATGGTTTGGGTTGATATTTAAGGTTTGTCCTTCGCACGAATTTTAACATCATTTTAAAAATAAAACAAAGTAAGATCTGTATTAGATTAACATTACGCAGCTGAACCACGCAATTTTATGGGTCAAGTGACTCAACTGGAAATCATCATTTTCTACGGGTTATTGTTGCTAGGGATGTCTTCACTCGCTTTTGCAAACGCTAAATTATCTTGGATGACCATCAAATATTATACAAGTTAATTTATGACTAGCTTCTGCGTTGTATGAGTCAGTGATTATCAGTGCCAAATGATACTGAGAATATTTCATATCTTGGACACGCTCACATATACGCACACACACATACGTACCAGCCACTGTGGGATTTCTCCTTCCACTACTAACTCTCCTTCCCATCTCTCTTGCCGTACACTTGTCCAGGCAACATGGCTCATCGCTCCCCCACCACCTGCTTCCTTCCCCGGAGAGGGGTCGACGGGTGGTGCATGATGAGTCACGGCATTGGTGACCACAGAGTCTGGACTTCGATCACTTTTTCTTACCAAAACGCTCTTATTCGAAAAGGTTAACCATTCTCTTTCAGGCTTACGCAGGCCATCGGAAACAATGAAGTTTGAGGGTAGAACAAACTGGCCTATGTGGGAAAATGTGAAGGAAGTCATGGCACTATAAGGTAGAAAGAAGTGCTATACAAGTTATGAAATTGGACGAGGTTTGGAGCTATTATTTATAGAAGAGCTGATCTGGAATCTGAAATAGAAGAGATACCAACTCATAATAAGCCATGGGGGATATGTTGCGTCATCACAAGGGAAATAGGAATTCTATGAGTTTGATTATTGCAGGAATACATGTGTAATTTGTTGGAACAAAGCAAATTAAATAATGATGATTTATATATAATGTGGCCCTTTCATTAGCAGTAGCACCTCCAAAGCCAGCTGATTGATGCCCATTCGTTATTTTAGTTTCTCAATTAAAAAATAAAACAAAGATGATCATATCATACCTCTCCGTGCGTACCTCCACAGTATAAAATCATTCCTCTTGTTCTCGTACTGTGGTAGTTGAGGACGCTAATCGTTACTATTGACTTCAGGGATGGAGCCAAAAATTTAATATAAAAGGGTCTGAATATTAATTTTTTTAAATTTTAAGGGGTTCAGTATATTACTGACTCTTAAATAATTCCCTTATATATAAATATATATTTAAAATAATTTTTAAAAAAAATCTTGAGGGGCCAGTGGCCCCCTAAGTCTCAATATAGCTCCGTCTTTGATTGACATATCAATTTTTGTTTTCTTTCGTCATTTTTTAATATTTTAATGTATGCACATTCTAGTGTCTTGCACAACGAATTGGCTACAATGAATTAAATTAAATCAAACGTACACTCGAAAGAATTAATTAATGCTACCTGGGCATAATAACAATTGCTGTCAACAAAAGAGTCCCAATTTGATTGGCTCGTGATCTCACGAATCTTTTTGATACCGATACCAAAACATGAGAATTTTTTTATAGTTTTGAAGATTACACTAACTATAAGTTGTTAAGAATAGTAGCAGAGTGTACTTAATATTACACTAATTACGTAAACTAATGCACTATAACACTATAAGAAAAATGTAGATTAGTGACGAAAATTTAGCGACGGAAAAATTACCGTTAGAAATTAGCGACGGAAAGCATATTTTTGTCGCTAAAATTGAGTGATTTAGCGACGATACTATTATTTGTCGCTAAATTTAAAGAAAATTCGTCGCGACAAAATTAACAACGGAAGTTAGCGATGGAAAAATATGGTCGTCGGTAATCATTACAATTTAGCAACGAAAAAGTAGCGACAAAAAATATACCGTTAGTAATTAGCGATGGAAAGTATATTTCTGTCGCTAAAATTAAGTGATTTAACGATGGTATTATGATTCGTCGCTAAATTTGGAAGGAATTCGTCGCGGCAAAATTAGCAACGGAATTTAGCGACAGAAAAATTCCATTGCTAAATATGGAGGGAATTTTTGGCATAATAAAAAATTTTGAGTTTACCTACGAAAAATTCCGTAGGTAAATTCTGTCGGTAAATATGATTTAGCGACGGATATTTTCGTTCCTTTGGTAATAAGGCGGGATAAAATTTTTTGACTTTACCTACAGAAATTTCCGTCGGTAATTCCGTTGGTAAATTCTTTTTAAATTCTGACATCTTCCTCCCACTGGTGTCTTCTTCTTCCTTTCTTCTTCTTCCTTCTTCCTATGTCTCCCCTTCTGTAACATCCCGTTACCGGTGTGATGGGTATATCGGTAATTTGGATCTGGTCCGGATTGAGTACAAGCAAATGTTGGATTGCACATGCAATATAGCTTATAAATTCATGGTAAATGATTAGTGATTGCATAAGCATATGTATGTACATACATGTATGACAATTTCTCGATTAAATTGTGTAAATATTGGAAATTTGGTTATAATAGTACAGATCAGGTTTTGAATAGAGAATTGGAATGAAAT
>JANSVB020000018.1:1199212-1224416 GCA_025504935.2 Erythroxylum haughtii
TTAAGAAGGATTGTAAGGTTCCAATTGGTGTTAAACTGTTTTTACCTTCTGTTGAACATCAGATGAAGAAACCTTCTTCTAACTGGGCTTCACCTTCTTTTGTTCTTTCACCAGTTTAGAAGAAAGTTACTGTTAGGCTTCTTCCTCTCAAATACCAACTTCCTTTTAATTTCTGTCTCTCTAGATGATTTTGCTGATTGGCTTTGCAAAATAGAAACAATTGATCTTGTAGACTGTTGTCTTTTCTCTTGCTTTTCAAAATCTCCATCAAGAATAAGAGATTTCCTCTTCTTCTATTCTTGTTGTTGTAAGATCAATAGTCTTGGTGACCTTCTTGACTATTTGGATTTTTATTATTGAAGTGTCTCTGCCTTTCTCTTCAATGACATTATAATGCCAAGATATTTTCTACTTCCAAAAGACTTTGAGAATCTGAGACAACCTCTCCACTAGAAACGAATAAAGCTGTATACTACTGGACTTCCCCAAGCTCCGTATTTCAGCGGGACTCTCACTAGGTGCTGCTGTTGTTTAAAAGACTTTTAAGAAACTTATGGTATCATAATCATCATTACAAATTTTTATTTATCTAGTTTTACAGATTATCCTACACTTAAAAGGTATCAAAAAACCATCCAACTAAATTCTAAAACTGTTTAATTGACCTCAACTTTTCAATTTATCCGCATCTGCATCTCATGACACCTTTATCAGTTGTCAGCAGAGTAGCAAACCAGATATACAGGTGGCATAAAAGGTCAAAGTGTAATAATCTAAATAACTCTGATTCTCAAAAGTGACGCAGACAATAGATCAACCTGCTGAGCTGATGTCTTTGCCAAAGCCAAACTCATTAACAGACAACGCCTACTTCTCCTTCTACTAGTCTCAACTCTCTGAGGTAAAGTATCATTCTTTTTCCATCCAATTACATTTATGTGCTTACTGCCATCATTGAGCAACAGATCTACCTCCTGTTTTAATCAATCACCGACAATAAGAATTAGAGAATGGCCAAAATGATTTCTTTATCTTGGGCAAACAGATATATTTGTATTTCATATAAGCATTTATTATGAAAAAAGACAAATCGCAATTTTTGCCTCATCATAGATATTTGCTAGTCGTTGCCAACTCTCAAAACGTAGAGGATTGTAGAGTAGATCATATTTGAAGAGGTTTGCATTTTGCTGCACAAATTCTTCCCCCTCCTTGGTAAGTACAAAGCCTGGCCATTTGTCAGATGCGCTCATTTCTTCAGATAGAGCTAGAAAATAATACAAGTTGCAATATATATCTGAATATGGCTCCGAGCTGCGTGCATTACCAATGTAATTAGCATATTTACAAAGAAAGTAACATACTAATAAATTTGATCATTGCCAACATAACCAGTTTATCGAATAAACCAAGTACCTTCCAACCATCAATGCCCTGTGTTGTTTGACACCTCCACTATCTGAAAATATTAGTTTGGTTATGGTCTCAAGATACCCTTCAAACCTGGCCTCCTCTGAGAGTTTCTCCTCACACAGATCATTATCATCTAAGAACTTATCTATTGCATTCCCAGCTAAAATTTCTTCTGGTGGTTGAGGGAAATGCTTGCGAATAGCTCTCAATACCCTACGAAGTTTTACCAGTCCACTTCTCTGAGACATAAATAGGACACCAACTCAAATGAAAGAGATAGAGACAGAGACAAATAGCCACAGAAAGAGAGAGAGAGAACTCTAACCGAAGAACCCTTTGCATAGGGCAGTATATACTGAAAAACATCTGCACATTGTTCCTTGGTCTGATAGTCTCCACGACTAGTGTTCCTATGCATAGCTAAATCATCATCATAGGATGAATCAGATCTAAGATTGAGACCATATAAGCAGAAAAAGCATTGATCTAAGGCATTATCAAATGTCAACTCAAGTTCCTCCCTCTCATTATCAGCAAGTTCATTTTTTATCTCAGCAGGCTGTTCATTCCATTTTTCTCTTTTGTTCTTTTCCTCCTCACTACTTTGCTTTTCGCATTCTATGACTGTATTACATTTCTCCAGATCTGCATGATATGTTACACCTTTTGTCATAGTTTCCCCATAAACATCATCTATGATCCTGCCCATCTCCACATCCATGCTATCTGACTTCAAATGACAATGAGGCGAAAGCTGGTTATCATGTTGATCTTCCCTACTTGAAAAGTTCAAGCAGGATTTCATCTTCATGTCCAAGGCCAAGAGATGCTTGATCGCAAACCTAAGAAATGTTCCTTCTTCACCATCCTCACCCACGCAACAGATGCCATATTCAGCAAGCAAATCATGAATTGCTACAATCAATTCAACCTGAGATTAGAAAACACAGGAGTCGATATATGTAAGAAATGAGAATGAGCATCTCAACCAAAGTTTTAAATTCCCAGAAATTGTGACTAACTTGAGTTTTAATGGGAATAGTAGGGACAAGATGTTGAAGTTTGCAGAACGCAATAACTGCATCCAGAAAACAACGTCTTTGCTTCTGTTCGGTTTCATCAGCACTTACTGATACAGAAGAACCCTTACAGAGGTAATTAGTTGCAATATGACGCATAACTGCCACCAGCAAAGATTGAATATCACCAATAATTCCCAAGGGAACAATATTACCATCCTGCAAGTATACATCTCCATGTCATATAGCAAAATATAAGAAATGTAAAACTCGAATGACTAGAGCTATTTTAACATTCTCCATTAGCATCTTGGAGAAATAAGCTGCTGTACAAAATTTTAAAATGAATATATGGCAAAAGATACAGTGAAATAGTCATCAACAAGATCAACATTTACACTAAGGAATAAATAAGGACTCACATTGATAGAGGTCTTCAAGTGCAAAACACATTGAGAAATTGCCTTAACTTCCTCTGTTAACAAGTTATTCCAATGCTTGCCTACATTTTCTTTTGCTACTGTGTCGCAGGCATAATATGCTCTAAGCTCAATCTTCGGTGCAAATAGTTTACAATCATCAACTCCAGTTAGTACCATGAGAAACTGTAGTTTCCGTCGGTGAGAATTCAGATAAACCTCAAGATCCATTGGCTTTGTCTTCTCAGAAGCTTTAAGTAATATATCTAAAGCCAAAAGTTCAGTAGATGCTAATCCTTCTGCTTTCTTATCACCAGCAGGGGATGGCAATGCATCAAGGTAAACACGGTGTGTGGAAAGTATAAGTGGAGCTAGTGAATCTATGCAATCTTGATACATTTCTTTCTCAATCATTGCAAATATAGTCTTCTCAAGTAGAAACTCAAGTTTCAACAAATTAATTTCATAGAGAATTCTGTTTATAGTTAAGTCTGAATTGATTTTTAGGTGTGGCAGCTGGACAGAACAATGAGAATCATTCAGTGTTTCCTTGTGTGTCAAAAGAGACAAGGAAATACATAACTCCTCATAAGCTTTTGCCTTGTTACCATCCACGATAGATAATTTACCACTTAGCCAGAAGAAACGAATCCAAAACGAATTTTTACGGCTCAATAAAGAATTAGATTCCCAGAAATTGGTGTCGGTAACCACCAATGGACTATTCTCTTGATAATTCTTAATTGATGAGCAACTTCTGTTTCCCACTACATGCATCGAGTGGAAAGGATACTCCAAAGCAACAGATTCTATTATTTTACATAGATGGAAGGATGCTTCAGACATGAATTCGGTAAACTTTAAAGAATTAGATGGAAAAGATCCAAGGTCATAGTATAGTTCAGCGAGAAAAAGACTGCACTCAGGAGTTCGATCCTGTCCCCAATATCTTGTCAATTTTTCCAACTCTAGGAGTTTGGAAATTGAATCTTGATATGCAATGCCCCGATTTGCAGCTTTTTCTAAAAGCAAGTGACCGAGATGGTAAGCACCAAAGTTTTTTGAAGTTTCTCTTACAAATCGAGATACCTCATCATGTTCGGTATTACTAGGACATGAAACAGAACAACCAGATGCATGATCAGAACCACTGCTTCCAGCTCTACCAACAATAAAAGGTTCTAAAAATTGAATTACAACTTTCTCCATGTCCTTACCATTAGTAAAATCCAATTCTTCTTTTCCTGGTTTACGACTCCTAAGCCTCTCGAGACGACTGCTCCGCCTTTCATGAGGCTGTTCATCAAAAAAACTTGGTTCTCCTTGTTTTACAGCAATAGCTTTTTCAGAGTAACTCTCACCAACTGAGACACCTCCATTACTTAAGACAGAATGAAATTTTCTCTTTTCAGTAGGTCCATCATAATTCAAACTAGGCAAATGAATAGCTATCCTGAAATCTCCAGATTTTTTTTCATCATTGCCAACATTATAGGCACTACTATTCAACGGACGTAGGATACCTAGAAGCTCATCAGCAAGGGCCACCCAAGAAAGTTCAGAAAGACGTAATTCAACATTCTTGTTTGGGTTTTTACTAGCAATTGCCCCATCAAGAACATCATCAGTTGCTTTCCTCTTGTCAAGAAATTTCAGCCGAGCATGCTTAGGTTCAAGCCTGTCTATACCTCTAGGAGCAAATGGTATTGGTTCCGAATTTGTAATAGTATTTTTCACATGCAAGGCACGCAAATGTGAGGGCCAATGCCTCACAATCAACTCAGCAACAGAAAGGCATGCAACCTCATCACCAATGGCAATTAGAACTTCCAATAGTTTCTCCATGCAATTCCCTGCATGCACAGAAGTGAAATAATTTCATTTCCTGAAGATAGCTAAAATCTAGGGAAGTCAAAACAATTAAAGCAATAGTTGATTTCCTACAGAGGAAGACCATATATAGATAAACATCAAAAGAAGGGGAAAAAAAAAGATTTAGGCTTACAATTATTAGGGCTACAAAGAAGCCCCTGCTCAAATGCCCAGCGCGATATGCTTAGCAAACCCATTGAACATGACAGAGTTCCTAGCTGGTTCCAGACAACAGAATCTTTTGTATCAATTTCAACAGCTTGAAGATAGCAATGCAGAGCATTCTCGTAATGAAGTGAACCTTGCTGAAGAAAAACAGTGGCCAGATTTTTCAGGGCCAAAAATCTGCGGAAAACAGAAAAATATAAAAATTATTTTGGTCCAGATGACCCCTTATCAACTTTTTACGTCCTGGTGATCAAATCAGCTTACGATCTTAGCTGCTACTGATTAAAAAAATAAACTCTTTAGAAAAATAGAAAATTTTCAAATGGTTTTAAAGCAGGACGAGAGAGACACAGACCTGAGCTGCAGCAAGTGATCATCACTAGGTTTACTATCCACCTAAAGTTGTAACGGAAAAGAACAAGAACCAACAATTTCTAATTAGAATTATATTGAAAAGAAGGAAGAAAAAAGGGGAAACAAAGAGATATGAGAGTTACCTGAGCATTTGAAATCAAAGGATCCTGGAGGACAGACTCCAAAAGTTGTCGGGCTCTGTGGTATTCTTTGGATTGTAACTTGAGAAGGCCGTCGTGGTAGGTTTGCGTGAGATGGAATTCCTGAAATTTTTGGCTTTCTTCTGAATTTAGGAAGAAGAAAAACAAATGGAGAAGGCAAAGCAACAAACTTACCTGAGCTTCTTTGGTGGGAGCTAAGGGCTCCCACTGCTCTCTAGAGTCTGTATCGTTAATTGCAGCAATTGCAAACTGCAACACGCAAGTAAAGTAACTATAAACAAGTCTTTCTATGCAGCCACGACTGCTCAGACCAATTAAGTTTGCTTACCATTATCAAATCTCCCGCTTCAACAGATGAACGAACGATTACACCACAGTTCAGTTTCTCTGGGTTATTTTTTTGTTTTCTATTGAACCAAAACCAAACCCAACCCTTGTCTTTGTTATTTTACAATGCTGCTGCAACGCTGTCGTTTCCATTATAATTGCTCCCTAATTCTCAGCTTTCTGACTAGCCACGTCACCTCTAATGGTAATCGCTGACATTGTATATTGCCATTGTAGCAACACCAAGAACTTGAATCTCTAATGGTAATCGCTGACATTGTATATTGCCATTGTAACAACACCAAGAACTCGAATCTCTGCTTCTGCATATTGCAAATGATACCAACTTCTAATTCCAAAATATTTTATGGAGAAAGGCACTTCCTTTCTTCTCGGTGGAATCAATTTTCCAATTTTTAAACTTTAAGGTACTTATTTTGTCCAAAAAACATAAAATAAATATTGTTCATTATCTTTTATCATTTCCAATTTCCTAAAAGTCCACTTTTGTGATCTTATATTTTTCTTTTTTGATAGAATAATTCAAAATTCTATTTTGAATGTAACATTAATATCAACAAATGTTTCTTTGGAATTAAATTCTTGTTATATATCTCAATCTCTAATTCTTAATTCTCTTTTTTAATTCTTGTAATCTTTTTAACGATTAAATCTTTTTTGCAATTCTTGCTTTCCATTATAAAATTACACTAATTTTTTCTTAATTGTCAATTCTATAATCATCACTTCTTCTTTTTGGTTAAAATCTTGAACCTTTTTTTTTCATAAAAGGAAGAAAAATCAAAAAATTACAAAAGTAGTTGGGGGAAACAAATCTCCGACATATCCTCTAAAAGGATTGAGATGCATCCTACGGGTGTATGTTCTAGAGAAGTACTTCCAAGCTCAAATTGAGCTGTAAGATTGGCTAGCCAGTCTGTACACCAATTGCCCTCCCTGTGAATGTGACATGGTCAAACGACCCAGTTCTGGGCAAAGAGCTCGTTAATGCCGAAGACCAAGGGATCAAGGGACATTGAATGCATACATAGGGAAGAAAAAATGTTTATAACTGTTAACGAGTCCACTTCTAAGACAATCTTGCGATATCCCCTCTGCCATGCAAGCTAAAGACCAGATAGAACTCTCCAGAGTTCAGCTGATTCATTCTATCGTTATTTTGCTTCCTAACCTCTATTGATTCAATTATGTGTTGATTCTAGATCTTCTAAGAGATTGATTAATCTCTCTCAAGACCTAATCAATTAACCTTAATTGGTTACGATATTTCATGTTTTGCAACCTCTCGATTCATAAAATCTACCTAACGTTTTCAACTAGTTCTTAAGTAATCTATTGAATAATTGAGTTTTCACACAAGATCTCTCTTTGCATGATTACCAATTTGATATTGAGAGACTTATTAGGTCATTAACTCTCGTTACTCAACCTAATCGGATTACTTTCGACTTACTCTTTCGATCTATTATCGAAGTATTAGCATACCCAAACATCACAACATTAGAAAATTGAATTGAAATCAACAACAATCAAGTCACAAAACAACTCAAGAACAAATACAATTCTAAAAATTAGAGCATCCTAAATGTGAATAACATATTCAAATCCAAGTTACACGTCAAGTTTAATAAAATAAACAAAGGAAAGAAATAAAGAACTTGATTTAAACTCAAACTTGAAATCTAGAATTTCTAGATTGCTCTTTTAGTTCCTCCTTATTCTCTCACTTTGGAAGATGGTAGCTACTCTTTTTGAGTGATTTTGTGGTCTTAAATAGTTCTTAAGGCTTTTAGAGTTCTTTCTAAGGTTTACCCACTTAATTTAGTTCAAAAAAATAATCCCAAAATACTAAAATTACAAAAAGAGTCACGTTATGAAAAAGTTGAAATTCATTAAAATAGATGTCTGTGCTCTCTGTCACGATCGTGGCAACACAAGCCACAATTGTGGCCTATTTTTATACTTTCAATTCTTCTCTTTTCTTCAATTTTCTGTTTTCATACATTCAAACACACATCAAACAACTCTTAAAACATAAAATTAAGATCCAAATCTTGCTAAAAGCCTTGTAAACACTTAAAATATAAACAAACACTGATAATAACATAATTCTAAGCCTATATACATGATAATCATCTAAGAAATACTCAAAAGTACACTTAAACATCTATCAAAAAATAGTATAATTTAAACCTATTAGATCCTATTGTATTTTCAAATTCCAATATTACTAATAGAATTTCAAGTTAAATTTGCAATTGATCTACCTAATCTTCTTGAATGTTTGAAACAATTGGACACGTGTAATGAAGTTGAAAAGGTTATGAAGAATATTGATATAGATATAAATCCATCGATTGCAATGGTTGAGATTATAGGCCATATTTATGTTCAAAGGTATTTTTTGTGT
The DNA here is from genome assembly GCA_025504935.2 of Erythroxylum haughtii. Classification (NCBI taxonomy): domain Eukaryota; kingdom Viridiplantae; phylum Streptophyta; class Magnoliopsida; order Malpighiales; family Erythroxylaceae; genus Erythroxylum; species Erythroxylum haughtii. Next base: position 1,207,377 of record JANSVB020000018.1, read on the forward strand.
AACAAAATTTTAAAGAATAAAACTAGTGCATTGTTGATAAACATAAAAGGTCTAAAGGATGCAACAACTTTAATGATGCAAACATTGTCTTGATTTTTTATAATAAATGTTGTTATTTAGTGTAACTAAGCTCAAGGCTTGCATATTGCTAAAGTTGTGGCTTGTTAGATTTTGAAACAAGCTACAATGACTTTTATCAAACAAAATTTTAGCGGATATAAAAATTTTGAAATCACAGGTGATAATTGTTTAAGAGCTTGCTCTGTAAGAAATCGCCTTCTTAGGACCTCCTTGATATAACAAAGTCAAAATTACTTATGATGTTGGCTTAAGAGTTGCGAGTAGAACTTGAATTTTTTTATATGAAATTATTGGTAGCTCTTCACCAAGGTCAAAAGTGGACTTTATGAGAAGATTTTCACACTCAAACCTTATTAAGTTACTAATATATTGTTTGGAGGACAAAGAGCTACTCATTGTGTATGAATTCATACAAAAAAGAAGCCTAAAAAATCATCATTTCAAATATCATTAAGCCCTAATCTTGTAATATTGTCTCAAAATAGCCATTGGAGCAACTCTAAGCTTGACTTGCCTTCTTATTTCACAAAAATAAACCATTTACAAAGATTTTAAGGCCTCAAATATAGTGCTTGATGCAAATTACTATACAAAGTTATCAAAATTTGACTTTTATTTCCAACCTTATGGGTAGAGTTATAAAAGCAATCCATATGTCCTCTACCATATTTAGTAAGTTACCCTTTAACTTAATTATCTTTTTAAAATTGTATTGCTTGAGAAGGTAAAGAAACTAGGTAAATCCCTCTTACCTAGCTCCCCTCATTTTTCAATATGAATGTAGCTTCTCTTAACTCAATCTCTTTAACCATCAATAGCCCCTTTCCACCTCTCCCCAACACCCCTAACTCCTCTATAAGTTCACCTACTCAGGTTTCATTAGATCAAGTTTCTATATTGTCCCAAAACTAGTTTAAATCCTCAAATAGTCCAAGACCAAAACCTTAACTTTAAGACTGTTATGATATACTAAGCGAAGCAATCAGGAAACTAGGTTATCTAAAAATTAGGATGACAACCAAGAGAAGAATTTCATCCCAGGTGGGTGGGGACTCATCCCTGCACACCAAACTGATTATTTCCTTTGCCAGAAGGAAGTGATATGAAAGTTGTCTATCTATGCTTAAAAGTTCTCACAACTAGAGCATTAAGTTGGCTACCACTCTTATAGAATATTTTTTAGATAAAAGACCACTCTTTTCTATAATAAAGAATTGGACTAAAGGTAGGATTACAAAAAAATCTCAATGATGAAAAGGAATTCTTTTTGTTTAGGTTTAGAAAAAACTGATTTCCGTTTGGACTCGTTATCATAAAATACCACTAAAATATTGGAGCATATTAAGATTAACTACCTCATGGTTCAACTGGAAAACCATTACACATGGATGAAAATATAATTGCCTTAAATAGAATAAGCTATGCTAGAATTTTTTATTAAAGTGGAAATGAACAAGGAGTTACCTGATTCACTTAAGATAAAAAAAACTAAAGGAAGATGGGACATTAGTGAAAACTAAAATTTCACTATCATACTAATGGAAACTTTTGGTCATGGAGCTAATGTTTGTTTGTATTCTTTTGAATCTTTTACAGTTGAGGAAGAATAAGCAAACTCACTTAATGGTTTTTAGCCGAGGGCACTAAATGATACATGTTCGAACACCTACAACCTTAGTTGGAGAAACCACCCCAATTTCTCTTAGAAGACTAGCAATCCAGCAGTGTAATCCCAACCACAATATCAAACTTTTCAAAGGCAGAATCAATTCTAGTGGCAATCGTCAAATTAGAGCACATCGAGAAAGCCTTCTTTGGTGAAAAATCTGAATGCATTCATTCAAGCGACCGTTTAGAATCAAGAAATAAACAACAAGAGATTTGATTCATTTGATGCTTCTGTGAATAGGGTTAAGACTCAAGTAGGGCAACTTGCTACTCAAATGCAAAACAATTAAAAAGGAAAGTTGCCTAGTCAACCCGAATAAACCAGGGTTGTTATGATTCTAAAAGGTGGTAAGATGATTGATAATCATGTTGAGATTTCTTCTAATATGTCTGATGTAGGTAATCAAAAAGAGGAGAGCCTCATCAAGGGCAAGGATGAGCAAAATGAGGAAAGGAAAGGGAACGACTCTTCAAGTCACATTCAGGAAGGTAAAAAACTTGAGCATACAACTAAAGGGAATGAAGGGCTAAGACTACATAAGGCAACCGATCCTTATAGACCACCTGTTCAATATCCAAGCTGCTTTAAGGACTCAAAACAAAATGAGCAATTTGTTGATCTCTATAACATGCTTTTAAAAGTTAATATTAATCTACCATTGTTTGATGTGATTAGGAATACTCCAGCTTATGTGAAGTTCTTTAAGGAACTAAGCACCAAAAATTGGGAGATTGTGACACATATAGGGAGTTTCATTATAAAAGTATCAATGGGTAATGGTGATGAGGTTAAGGGTATGCTTTACCTTAGAGAAAGTATAAACCTTATGCCTCATTCTATTTATACGAAATTAGATCTAGGACAGTTAAGACCTAATAGCATATGTTTACAATTAGCTGATAGGTCAATCCGTTATTTGAAAGGAATAATGAAAGATGTGTTAATGAAGGTTGGAGGATCAATTGTCCCTGTAGACTTTATAGTTTTAGACATGAGGGAAATAAAAGAGCAAGAAAAGGATCATAACATACTCCTAAGGAGGCCTTTATGGCCACCACGAACACTTTGATTGATGTAAAGAATGGGAAATTAGCCATGATTGTCCTAGGAGAAACATTAGTATTTTCAATCTTCAATATTAAACCTATTCCTACTACTACAGTTTATGAAAAATGTTCTCTTGTTGATAAAATTAATGTTGTAGATTTTGATTTTGCCTTGCAAGAAGAAGAAGAAAGGGAGTTAGACTTGGTTAAGGAGATTGATAAGTACTGTCAATTGCCAGAAGATGCCACAGAAGGAGAGTTTGGTGAATTCTTAGAGACAACTTCCAATGAAGAGAAAAATGTAACCCTAGCAAAAGTAGAGCTGAAAGAGTTACCTAAGAATTTGAAGTATGTGTTTTTAGGTGAAAAGGAAACATATCCAGCCATTCTTGCATCTACTTTGGATGTTGACCAAGAAAAAAGAACCTTGAGTGAGATACAAAGATTGAAAAAGGCAAGTTTGAGTGACATTATAGGAATTAGTCCCTCTATGTGCATTCATAAGATTATAATAGAAAAGGGGGCTAAACTAGTGAAAGAAACCCAAAGAAGACTTAATCCTAACATATGGGAGGTAGTGAAGAAAGAAGTCTTGAAACTACTTGAAGAGGGAGTGATTTATCCAATTGCGGATAGTAAGTTGGTAAGCCTAGTGCATGTACTTCTGAAAAAATCCGACAATACTGTTATTTGAAATGATAAAAATGAGTTAAAGACTACTAGGACTACCACTGGATGAAGAATGTGTATTGATTACAGGAAACTAAATCCGGCTACCAAAAAGGACCATTTTCCTCTCCCTTTTTTTGATCAAATGTTGGATAAACTTTCTGGACATGAGTTTTATTGTTTTCTTGATGGTCTTTCAGGTTATTACCATATATTGATTACTCTTAAGGACCAAGCACATTCACTTGTCCATTTGGGACATTTACTTTTAGAAGGATGTCATTCGAGTTATGTAATGCACCTACAACATTTCAAAGGTGCATGTTTTCTATTTTCTTAGACATGATCAAGGACTTTATCGAGGTATTTATAGATGATTTCTCAGTCTTTAGTGCTTCTTTTGATGATTGTCTGACTAAGCTTACTCGAGTGCTTAAAAGATGTATTGAATGCAACTTGCTTTAAGTTCCGAAAAGAGTCATTTTATGGTGAAAAAAGGGACAATCCTAGGTCATGTTGTGTCACAAAAGGAGATCGAGGTTAATAAGGCTAAAATTGAAGTTATAGAAAAACTTTCACCAACCATTTCCGTCAAGGGTATTGAAAGTTTTATAGGACATGCTGGATTTTATATGAGGTTTATTAGAGTTTTTTCTAAGATAAGTCATCCTTTGTGCCAACTGTTAGGAAAAGATGTCTATTTTGATTGTAATGAGGAATGCCTTTAATGTTCTCAAAGAAAAATTGATCTTTGCACTGATTATTGTGGCCCCTGATTGCTATTTACCTTTTGAAATTATATTTAATGCTTTTGATTTTGTTGTGGCAGCTGTTTTGGGCCAAAAAGTTGAGAACTCTTTGTGTGTAATTTATTATGTTAGCTTAACTTTGAGTGATGCACAATTAAATTACACAACTACTGACAAAGAATTGTTAGTAGTGATTTTATCATTGAAAAAATTTAGATCTTATTTGTTATGGTCAAAAGTTATAAATCATTCTGATCATGCAACTATTAAATATATTTTCACCAAAAATATGCAAAATCACGGTTAATTAGGTGGATCTTATTGTTACAAAAGTATGGTGTGGGAATAAAAGATAAGAAAGGGAGTGATAATATTATTGCGGATCATTTGTCTAAGATAGCTCCTAACTTGGTAACTTTTGAACAACAAAAGAAGTATACAATAGCTGAAAACTATTGTTGTTAGTAAAGTGCCTTGGTACGCTAACTATATGATTTTCTTGCTTGTGGTATTTTGAGACCTAACATGACTTTTCAGGAAAGAAAAAAGTTCCTTCACCTAAGCAGGTACTATTTTTGGGATGATCCATACCTCTATCGATTTTGCGAGGATGAAATCATTCAAAGGTGCATTCCAGAGGACTAGCAGGTAAGTGTCTTGACTTTTTACCATAAAGTCCACTGTGGAGGCCATTTTGGAAGGTAAAAAATTGCTTCTAAGGTTCTTCAAAGTGGTTTGTATTGGCCCAATTTGTTTAAGGATGCTCATTTCTTCTACTTGAAATGTGATAAATGCCAACGAACTGGAACATAAGTAGAAGAAAATGAAATGCCCCTAACTAACCAATTGACTATTAAATTATTTGATGTTTAAGGTATTGATTTTATGGGTCCGTTTCTTAAATCTTATGGATTTGAATATATACTTATTACGGTTGATTACTTGTCTAAATGGGTAGAAGCAATACCCACTCGAACTAATGATGCTAATGTTGTTAAATTTGTGAAGGAAAATATTTTTAGTAAGTTCGGGATTTCGTGAACAATTATAAGTGATAGAGGAAGTCATTTCTACAATAAGCTTTTTGAAAAGCCCATGAGGAAATATGCAATCACTCACAAGGTGGGAAGTCCATACCATCCATAAACCTCTGGACAAGTGGAAACAAGTAACTAACAAATTAAGGGCATTTTAGAGAAGACTATTCGCCCATTAAGAAAGGATTGATCAACAATGTTAAATGATGCACTATAGGCATATCGCACAACAGATAGTTGTAAATTGCATCGTGTTTTAGTTGCTAGTTTAGTGTGAGTTTAGTTGCTAATTTGATTATTCAGTGTGTGTTTAGGTTAGAATTGTGTTAATTTGTTAAATATTTGTGTTTTAATTATTTTATGGGTTAGAGCAAGCTTTTGAGCTTCAATGTTGTGTTTTTTAGATTCCTTGATGAGTTTGCTAGTGTTTTAGGGCTAATATCAAAGAATAGAGGAGTTTTAGAAGAGACCCGAACTAAAGTAAAGGCCTATAACCGTGGATAGGAAGTAATCCATGATCGTGACAAAAGCAGGTGTAAAGAGCCACGATTGTGGCTCTGTTTGACACGATCGTGAAAGAAGAAAAAACTCTAGGTCACGATCATGGCCTACGTGATAGAAATGCGGGTAGACTTGCCGACTTTAGTTTTCAAGGGACTTTTTGGGCCTTTTGGATAGGGAAAAAGCCCTAGGGTTACCTAAATTAAAAAAATCCTATCAAAGGTATTATGGTGAAACCCTAAAGGAGCTTCATTTTTGCCACTTTTGGAAAACCCTGAAGGAGAGAGAAAGAGAGAAATAGGAGAAGGAGCGGGTCTTCACGGCTACTGCTCTCCCAAGGCATCCGTATCCCTATTCTATTTTGAATTTCTTTTATCTTGTTGTTCTTTTCTTTGAATATGAAGATGAATATGTATAGATTTAGGTTTGATTAAGATGTTTTAACTTTCCTTGGGGATTTGACCTTGATTTAATGTTAACCTAATTATTATTGTGTTATTATGATTGGGTGTTGTAATTGATTATGGTATTTGCATATTTTGGTAATAAATCAAGAGGATGAACCAAATAAAAATGATTAGATTGGGTCAATGAAATTTAGGAGATCTAATTGACTTGGTTATTATATGGTGAGAGATCTTATGTGATACCCGATTGTTAGAGGGCTTAAGATCTAATTAGAATTATAAGTCTTTTGTTAATTGAGAGATTGCAAATCCTATTATTTAATTAGAGTTAATGAATTAAGGTGCGTGATTATAACTCGAGAGAGAGTGATCCCCCTTTTGATAGTCAAAAACCGACACCTCATTAACACATAAATGGCTATGTTAGCATTAATGATAGAAAGAATCCCCTTTCCCATAATCTAGTAATTTTCCTTGATTGATTTCCACTGTGAATTTTGTGTTGCTCAATTTTAATTCCTTTTGTATTAAATTTCTGAATTACATTCTTGCTAATCAAATTATTCGTGATTACTTTCCTGTCCCATTTTATTTTCATTTTAATAATTTTCTAGCCTTAGATAACTTAGAATTAGAGTAGTCAACAACTCCTCGTAGGATTGTCCCTTCACATACTACAAATCACGACCCATGCACTTATGGTATTTTGAAGGCTATAAATTTATAAGGCTTGCAAATTAGTCAACACCTTCTTAGGCATGAGCCGTTATCGACTTATTTTTAGGAAAGCTTGCCTTTTGTCTGTAGAGATTGAGCATAAGGCACTGTGGGTGATCAAGACAATGAACATGAACTTGGATGATGGAGAAAGGGAGCGTTTGCTTCAAATTTTAGAATTGGATGAGCTCCGGATTAAGGCTTACGAGAATTCCAAAATCTACAAGGAAAGAACAAAACAGCTCCATGATAAAGATCTTATAGGTAAGTCTCTCACCCTAGGTTGAAATTTGTTTTGTATAATTCTCGGTTACGTTGTTTTCTAGGAAAATTGAAATCAAGGTGGAATGGACCACTCGAAGTACTAAAGGTGTTTCCATATGGAGTCGTGGAACTAGAAAATCTGAGAACAAACGAAACCTTTAAAGTGAATGGACATTGAGTGAAACCATGTTTAGAAGGAGAAATTGAGAAGAAAACCATAGAATCTATCAATTTGAGCGATCCACTTAAAACATGACTATTGAGGTGTCCAGCTACAAGATATAAAAGAAGCGCTAAATGGGAGGCAATTCATATAATTCATATTTTTTTAATTATTTGTTATTCCTATTTTGTTATTCTCTTATTATTTTGTTTTTTTTTAAATTTAAATATTTATTAAAAAAATTGAAAAATCGGGTGTGACAAAGGAGTCTGTGAGATCCCACATCGACTAGAAAGTGGAACGAAGTATGCTTTATAAGGGTATGGATACCTCTCCCTTACAAATGCATTTTTCTAAGAGGGAAAAGAGTAAAACCGTGAGGGGTTTGGCTCGTGGGGCACCCAAAATGGACAATATCTGTAGGCGGGTGGTCTAGGCTATTACAAATGGTATCAGAGTCAATTCCTGGCCTGATGTGTCAGCGTAGGACATTGGGCTCTAAAAGGGTTGGGCCCTAAGAGGTAGTGGATTGTGAGATCTCACATTAGCTGGAAAGGGAAACGAAGTACGTCTTATAAGGGTATGGATACCTCTTCCTTACAGATGCATTTTCACAGGAGGAAGAAGAGTAAAATTGTGAGGGGTTTGGCTCGAGGGCAACCCAAAGCAAACAATATCTGTGAGCGGATGGTCTAGGCTATTACAGAGTCACACCCATGACTCCTCTTATAAAAGCCACTCTGAGCCCTAATGTATTTTCATTTCTATCTGTCTTCTTTTGGAGATCATCCATCTGGACATTCGAAGCTTTTTCTCCACCATGAGCACCACCCACTGCTCTCCATCCTTATAAATGACAACTCCCACCATTAGTAACCACCCTTACACCCATGAGACCTTCATTTCAATAGCAGTCGCACACCCCTGCCCCACCACTGAAGATCCACCAGCAACCACACACCCCTACACCACCACCCTCACGCCCGTGAGACCTTCATTCCACCAGCAACCGTACACTCATAACCACCACCCATATCAATGGCTATGGGTCCAAGGATGAGATACCCAGAAGAGGACCTAAATGCCAACTTCAGGTACCTTGTACCTACATTTTCATACAAGAGAGCAAAACAAAGGTATGCAATTCTTAAAAACTGTCTAATTATTCCTAAAAGATTTTTCGATCCTAAAGATGTCAAATAACATTTCCTAGAGGGGGTACAAATCCTTGAGGGCTTCTTACATTGTTGAATTAGGAATAGATGATCGAGTTCATGAAATGTTGCGTAACATAAGATGGGATAAATTTTTTAAATTTAGGAAAATGTTCATACATGGAATTGACTTTAAAATTTCTAAGCATTTTAAAAGTGGTCAATGACTATACTACTAAGGACATTATGAGTAGTATAAATTTTCAATTGATGAATGCACCATATGTGATTTCTTTGGATGTGCTCAATGATATTTTTGGATTTCCACACAGTGATTTATATGACTATCATAAGGATTTTAAGGCTAGAGAATTTTGGACCCAAATAACCAATTTTAGAAAAGTATTTTCTCTAAGTAGGTCCAAATCATCTACCTTAGTAGACCCAACCCTTGCTATATCCATAGGTTTCTAGCTTTTACGTTACTTGGTAGGGAAGATAGATAGGGTGTGGTTTCTAAAGCTGAATTGTTTGTTTTGTGGTGTGTGGTGCATGGTAAGCCTTTTAATGTCGATATGAGGTTAAGTATGAATTTAATTAATGTGGCTAAATCCAGTGCAGGAAAAATAGTAGTTAGAGTGTTCATGACCCAAATTGTGGAACATATTGGCTTACTAACTGGGAGAATAGTGATACAACTAGTCCCAAGCAACTCCAGTCTCGACTTGCACTCCCTGGTGTTTATGAAAGTTGTAAGACGATAAGGTGATCGCTATATTCTTATCAATGACAACGCAAAGGAAGCTTCAAGCAGTAAGCGAGCTCAAGTGGTAGAAGTTGAAACTAAACAAGAAGTTGATGTTCCGCCAACCAAAGAAATGCCTCTGTCTACTCCAATTACCTCTGAGGATTACCAATCACTAGTAACTCAATTTAGCACGTTCTAAGCCTAATTTACAAAGCATGTAATCCCAAACTAGAAAACGACAAACAAATGAGCGGATCCACAACCTTAAGACTAACGTGGCAGAGATTTGGAACTTCATAGCCAATTTGAATGCTTGCTTTAGATAGTCACCACCCCCATCTTAGTATCATATTTCTATTCTTTTTCTTTTTATTGCTTATTGATTAAATTTTTTAGTTTTAATGTTTATTCTTGTTTGCGTTACTTTACATCTTAGAACCCTTTTTATTTTCTTATCACATTGGGGAAAATGTGATATTTAAATGATGGTGGGAGTAGCAGTAAAAAATATTATTATTGTTATTTGTGTGTTGTATTTGTTTTCCTATTTAATAGTTAGAGATGCACTATCTTGAAATAAATTCAATTGGGATTAGAAATGCATAATATGAGTGAATGAGTATACTTACATGCTTAGACTAATTTACTTGGATTTCAATTAAAAGGACATTAGTCTGTTGTGATAGATGAATGTCACTTTTCTTTGGTAAGAATTTGATCCCTTTGAAATATTTAACACCAAATTTAAGTATTCTTTGCGAAGAGTGTTCCTTCATAATTAAAGAATTCTAGAACTTGCTTGTAAATACTAGTTAAGATCACATAATCTTATGTAAACGTTAAAATGATAAAGGCAATTAGGATTTACCTCTTTTGCTTAAAAAGCCACCATAATGTTACCCTTATTGAGCCCCTTTAAGCTTAACATGAAACCTTTTCTTTTTTAAAACCCAAAATATAAGCCTTTATCTTTATTATTTATGCTCTTTGTTATACCTACCATAAGGCAAGTTGAGGAATTGAAATGGTATTCCTGAGTTTAGGAAGTAATTGCTTGAATAAGTATGGGGGATAATAGCATATAGTTGGCTATTGCATTAGGAATGAGCATGGTTATAGCAATTATCTCTCCTCTATATTTTTCTTCTCTTGATTGTCTTATTTTAAATAATTAAATAATTAAATAATTAAAAAAGGATAAAAAAAGAGAACGAAAGAAATAGAAAAGAAATAAAGGGAAGAGAAGACAACCAAAAAATAAAAAGAAAGAGGAGAGACATAAAAAGGGGAGTGCTAACCATGTTAAATGAAAGGAATGAATTGAGTGTCTTATGCTTTATTGTTCTATATTATTTTAAATGCTCAATTTGTTTTATGGTTTTAAACTATGATTTTCTTTTTTCCTACCCTTAGCCTAGCCCCATTACAACTAAAATAAAGACCTTCGGATTGATGTTTGTGTTTGATATGACTGGTGGAGATAGGATTATTAAGCAAGTCAATGGTAGATGCCTTACATTAAATGAATGATGAGTGAATATATCCTACCTTTGAATGCATGAGAGGATGAAGCATGGAGTGAAAGTCTATCACACTTATTAATGGTCTTTGAGTTCAAATACTTGTTAATTTTAGCTAAGCATGCAGAGAATAGTCTGTTCATGAAGTATTATGAGTTTCAAGTTCTCAGATTTTGTTTATTGAGATGATCATTGATATCTTTGACTATTATTTGGCAAAATCTTTTTTTCATTGATTGTTTTTGTATAATCTAGTATTATTTATTTTGCTTAGTGATAAGCACAATTTAAATGTAGTGGAATTGTTGTGTCTAATTTTTATTAATTTTTCTTGCATTCATATATTTTAGTTACAAATTCTTGCATTTTAATTCAAATTTGAAATGAATTGAGTGATAATGGTGTGGACGTTGCATGAATGTTGAATGGAGTTGGAAATGAATTATGCATGCATTTTTATGGTTTAACATTAATTTTAATACATGCATTTTAATGGAGTCACACTCGTGATTATGGAAGTCACTAGTGTCACAAGGGAGTCATATTCATAACTCCTACAATCACAAGCGTGACAATTTATTTGCACTAATTTTTTTAATCTGACACATGCAGGTTGATGGTGAGGTTAAAAACAAAACCTAAACCTAGACTCTCAGATATATATGTAAAAAAAAGAAGGAGAAGAAAATGAGAATGGGGGGAGGCTAAAAACACGAGACAAAATCAAAGAATGTTAGAGGCGGAGAAAACAAAAGACCAGTCGTTGGTGAGGAAGAAAAGAAACAATAGATACGGAGAAGGCAGAACTGAAGCCAGTGGTAGCATTTGATCATCTGGGTGAGAATCAAACAAAGGTAGAAGGCAAGAGCCAATGCAGAGAGCTTGAGATTGGCAGGAGACCCACCGTCATCTCCCTCATCCGAACACTCTTTGTTTGCTCATTTTGTTTTTCTTTTATATATGTTGCATTATTGGATTTTAACCTATTACTTTCTTAGTTTTTTTATAATTCATTTTGATTTGTTTACTTTGTATATTGCTATAATATTTCTCTATTACTAATAATGGTAGGATTGAAGTATATGAAGATGATGAACCTTGTTTATTCTATGATGAACTGAGCTCTTTTCTTGAGAATTAATGAAATTATTTTAGTCAAACATGCATGATCGAGTTACTGTTTTGTTGTATTATTATTTGCTATAGTTTTTAAGCTTATTGGATGTAATAGGTGACCAACCTTTGCATTATTTTGGTATTAAACAAAGGATCAAGAGAAGAAGCTTAATCTTGGAACGAGAAACTATAGGCACTTAAGTTGTAAATTAGAAATATATTAACTTAAGTGGGTAATCATTAGTTGGGTTTACATGATTGATTTGGATGATAAACTTGTTAAACATGAAGTTAGATTTATTTTATCATATAAATTAATTTAGAACCTAATTGGTAATTTTAGTAAGACAATTATCCAATTAATTCATCTTAGTCATACAAAGGAAATTAAATAAGTGAAGTTAATTCCTCAAGAGTTTTTCACACTGGTTGATCAAATCATTTTTGCTTCCAATTAAATCAATTTACTTTTTATTATGATTACATAATTTCCCTTAAAGCCTTTACCTAAAAATCGGGATAGAATGTTTAGGATTGCATTTGTTTTTTTTCTTCAAGATTATTTTAAGTAAACCAATTTCACCTCTTTGAGAAGACGACCCTAGGTATTCAACTACAATTTTCTTGTATACTTGCGAGTAGGATAACCTAGGTTTTTAGAACTTATATTGGCACATTACTGCAACTACTTGGTGCTAGTTTGAAAGAGGGTTGATATTAGTGGAGTTGATCCCTAGTTCCTTAGGAGAGCTAGCTTTTGCATTGGTAGAGGAGGATTTAAAATTCAAACACTAAGTGTTAAAGAAAAATAAAATGATTATCAACATGATTAAGTTTGATCTTAAATACTAAAGAATAATACAAATAATTAATTTAAAATTTTTCTATAATTTTAAAAAATTCCTATACTTATTTGTAATTACATATCAATTTAACAATAATTAAGTCTTTAAACCTTAACACCTTTTTTGTTGATCAATTATTCTATCTAATTTTTAAAACAATGACATTATTTAAAAGCCACCATGAAACACATGCATTATTAGTCAACTTATCAATCAAATGTTAGTTTATGCCTTACAACCAATCAATTGGTTATAGTTTTGTGACAAAATAATTTAAAGGTATTCTTTATCTTGTAAATGTTTAATGTATATGATAAAGTTCATAGGATAATTATACATTACAAATGAAATTATGATGATATTATAATTATGAGATTCATATTACATTTATGCATTATTCCTAAAATATTTTTAGTCCTCGTTCTATTAAGACTAGACATTAATAGAACGTAAAAAGACTAACAAATGTTAAGTTTTCTCTTATGAGGCTAAAGTATGGAGATACTTAAACAAACTTGTGGGTGCTTGTTAAATAACAAGTTCACTAAACTGACCCGATATAAGAAATCCATTTGGAATATTATTTATATGCCTATGAAAATTCTCATTATGATGATTGTGTTAGTTTATGCCTATAGTCAATCTATTGGTTTTAATTTAGTGACAGTATAATTTAAAGGCATTCTTTATCTTGTACATAATTAGATGTATATGATAGAGTCCATAGGATAATTATACATTGCAAATGAAATTGTAATGATATTATAATTATGAGATTTATATTGCATTTATGAATTATCCCTAAATTATTTTTAGTTATTGTTCTATTAAGATTGGACATTAGTATAATGTAAAAAGACTAGCATATGTTTCGTTTTTTCTTATAAAGGAAGTAGTCAATCTTAAAGACTAAAGTATGGAAATACTTTAAAAAAATGTGGGTGCTTGTTAAAGAAAAAGTTCACTAAATAGACTTAATATAAGAAATCCATTTAGAACATGACTTGTATGCTTGTGAAATTCTCATTGTGATGATTGTATAAGCGATCCTTTAGCTTGAGATCTCAAAAGTTATCTTATATAGTGATTGTTATAATTTGACACTACTTGTGACTATATTTAATCATGGATTATTCGGTTACTAGTCATTGGACGTAACATGAACTATATAGAACTAGATGAGTGATCAAGATAGGATTCATTACCCTAAAGTAATTAGGGAGAATATTTTGTTATTCTTGATTAATATTGATTCGAAAATCCTTGGTCAAGGTGAAATGATACTTTGTAAATAATTTATGATGTCATTAATTAAATAAATAGTAATTGCAGAGAACTAAATGATTAGACTCAAAATAAAGTAGACATTAATTTAATGTTTTATGTTTAATCAAAATATTATATGATGAAAGGATTGAATTATACGAAAAAATAATACATGAAAAGGTTAGTCAAAACTACTTTGACATTCTTAAATTTTTAGGTGGTCATGATGTGTTGTTAGACATCAATCTTGATATATGATTATAAATTATTTATTAGAGAATTAAAGATAAATTAAAATAAGCTTTAAGTTATCTAATTCTAATTTATAATCATTACTAATATATTTGGGAACCTAATGAATCCCATATAAAGAACGTGTTGAATAAAAGAAAAGATAATTTTAATCAAGTTGGACTTAATTGTAAAATTTGAGAAATTTTATGATTAAAAATGAGACATTTGATAAATAAGGATCAATATGAGATATTGGATCTTATTTGGACATAATTGGTATTTAATTAGAAATATTTGTAATTTTAATTAAATTTTAATTAAAAATAGAATTTAATTTTAATTAAATTACTAAATATCCAAAAGTTATCATAAATACACTTAAGCTTTAATAAAGCTAGCACTTCTTACTTAACGCTTTCTATAAGAGTTACAAAGTTCTCTTAACTTGTTTTGTTGATACCATTAGAGGTTGAATGCTTATGTGGCTATAGTGGTTGAGATGGATTGGTTTTGAAAATGGTTCATGAGATAAGATAAGAAAAAATATCAAGCTTTTGAATAAGATACAAATTTAGATTCATGCTTTATTATGGTTTATGAGTTAATCATTTTATAGAATTAAATTGATTTTGGTTTTCAGGAAATCAAAATATGTAAAACTTTTGTAATTATTCTGCAACGACTAGGATCTAATTGCATCCAATGTTCTAACAAATTGTATAAGTGATCATTTGACTTGAAGTCTACAAAGTTATCTTGTGTAGGGATGGCTATGTGTTGATACTGCTAATGACCTATTTAATTATAGGTTGTTTAATCAATAGCTATTGGTTGTAGCATGAACTATATGAAGGTATTTATGTGATCAAGATAGGATTCATCACCTTAAAGTAATTAAGAAGAATGTTCCATTGTTCTCGATTAGTATTGATTCAAAATGTTGGACCCCGTTTTCGGAGCCCAACATCGGACATGGGATCATGAAGCTTGGGTGTGGAGGGATAGTTAGAGGTTGAAAATTTTAGAAGAAAACTCCCTTGGAAGCATAGGCAGGCGTCACCTCGACGAACAGTGGTTTCGCCACAGCGAACACATGCAAGAAAATCCCTAGACCTCTCGGAAATTTTACGCCGTGGCAAATGATTTAACTTTCGTTGTGGCAAACCTGCAATTGTGTTTTCGCCGAAACGAACTTCCCACATCAACGAAAATAAAAAGCTTTAGGTTAATTACGCTGCAGCGAACTCTCAGTATTGCCGCGGTGAAAACCCCTAAAGCTTAGCCCACAACCCAAAATTTTCCTATCATACTAAATGCAAACATAAATTTCTTTTAACCATCTTCAACAGTTCAAACCCAAAAACAAGATGAACTTATACATGAACACATGCAATTTCCAAAATCCAAATGCTTTGTGAAAACATGAAAATTCATAGACAAATCCAAGCATATATTTCATTAATATCAAAAGTGAAATTTTTACAAAGTTTTAATGACATTTCAAGCCATAATACATCAATTGAGTTTTGAGAATCAAAAATACAAAATGCATTTGACTAGCAAAACTTGAAATGTGGCTAAAGCCTTTAATTCCCAAAAATCTAACTTAAAAATACAAAAGCATGCCAATTCGGAGTGAGGCCATACTCTTGACCTACTCGATCTCTTGCTCATCACCTGAATAAGGGGAGGGGAATGGGGGTGAGCTTAAAGCTCATGGGTAAAAATTTTATAACCAGTAACAAGCAAAACCTTTGAAAACTTATTTTCCATTGTAACAAAAATTCACATTGTAACATAAAGCATTTATTTCTCAAATTCTCAACCAAATTCTAAATAATCCAAATCAGGTATGCATCAATCTTGTCAATGTATCATGAGAACATATGCACATCAAAATGCTCTGGAAGTTCCATAACATAACGAACAGGCACATTTCCCATAAAGGGTCCTTTGTAGTTGTGAACAGAACGAGTTAACACAATTCCACATAGTGGTTTTGTGTATTCGTGAACATGAGGGAGTCCATGAAGGAGCTCCATGCCACTAGCGGGCAGGCAAGAGAAGCCTTTAGTCAAAGTGCACTTGAGAACATAATGGACCAAACCAAACCCACATAACATGTATTTCATAATCTTGTAAACTTGTTGTCGAAAATGGAAAATTTTTGAAACTTGATCTTTTTCAAACATAGTATCTTTTGAAAAATCATTTTCATGTTATTTTCATAAATCCTCAACACTATAAGCTCATACCAAACATATAACACTTTTTCAAAGCATTCAAAGAGTTATAATGCATATTCATGAAGTAGTTGAAATCATTTATTTCCATCATTTGCAAGAAAAATATTTTTGGCCTATTACTTAATTATAAAACTGTAATCCACCTTGAAATCCTCACCTGCTAATTGCTCAAATGTGTCCTTCCTATTGATCGTCTTGCATCACTTGATTTACTTAAATAATAACCAAAATTCCATTCAATTCGTTTCAATAATCAGAAAGTTTCTACCTAAACAATTTCGGACTATCCTTATGCACGAAACAAAATTCTATGACCAATTTCACTTCCAAACTTGAAACTCTTAAAGACTGAATTTGTACTTAGTTCCTTCTTTCAACTTGTATCTCTATGTCTCTAGTTTACACCAAATCCAAAATCACTCAATTTGGACATCTAAATCAAAAGTTATGTCCAAAATACCAAAACATGTCTGTGTAGGAAAATTAGAGTTCGCCGTGGCGAACTTTTCCAGAAACCTATTCCGAAGACATTTTTTTGCTACATTTTTCCTCTTTTCACTTCCCCCCTTCCATATATAACCCATATTAACACTAAACCATTTTTATTC
>JANSVB020000018.1:1237116-1249343 GCA_025504935.2 Erythroxylum haughtii
AAGGGGAACACAATTCTCAATGGGTTGTCAAAAGGGAAGAAAGCAGAAGGTAACGACGCTCTGAATGGGCTACAAAAAGGGAGGACAAAAGAATGATAACAACCCTCTCAATTGGACTGCCAAAAAAGAAGACATAACACAGGGTCTTAAGAAGAATGGCTCTGAAACAGAAGAAACAAGTGTATTTTGCCCTCAGAATCAGAACTTAACTCTAATACTACGTGAACTGAAAAATAAAGAGAAGGAAAGAAGGAATTTACACATAGATTTATCATGATTCATCGTAACCTACATTTCCCCACATAAAGACCACAAAGGTTTTGAGATGTATTATTTATTAGGTTAGCACATCTACTTAACGCAGTACAGTATTTTATAATAAGAAAGTACATTATTCCTAAGTAATATCTAAACTACTGTATTATTAGATACATAAGATATTGCTATGTTGGACACATAATATTTCCGTACTCAATTTCATAATCTTCAACAATAAGGGAATGCAATCAGTACCACTTCTTACAATAAAATGCCTATATGTATGTCAAGACAGTTACCTACGTGGTGCATAGGCTACAGTTTCTCCCTATATTTGCACCATCCTTGCTTATCTATACAAGAACTAGTAATTATACAAATGGAAACCTTAACTATTATCTGAAGACTTAAAATAATTAGAAACTCTTCGTTGAATGATCATTTCAAGAACATACAATGATCAATGAGATTAGGACAGCTCAGCATACCCTAACTAACAATTCATTAAGGAGCTTCACAAGATGAACTGCAACTAAACTTGTATTATATGATAAATAATTACCATGAATGCTGTTCATTTCGTTTTGCACCATCAAAATTATCAGCTGAGGTCAGTTCATTTTCTTCTATGATAGCATATACCAAGAGTCCATACTGGCAATAACCACAAGCTGTAGCCTGAACCCATGCAAGATCAGCATGTACTCCATGCACCTTTAAAGCAGCATTGGCGTGAGTTTCAAGCCATCTAAGGACAAGTCGAAATGTCACCCTAAGTCGACCACGACAAACTAAACGGAGTTGTGCATTCAAACCAGCCACCGTACGGTACCAGGTCGTAGGAGGGACCATCTGCAAAACCAGAAGAACAATAGATACTATACACAGCTAACATATAGAAGGTATCAGTTTAGTCAAACCCCATATTACTGAAGCGGACATAACGAGTGTAAGCCTTTATGCTAGGGGATTGAAAAAACAAACCTGACTCATTAGGCTAGTGAGAATATTGTCACTTTGGACTGAGAAAGGGGCCATATAACTTCCATCACCTCCAAAAACTATAGAAATTGGAAATCTTTGATGCAGTCGAGAAGGAAGGTCAGTCCTCTTTTCGTCTCCACCAAGAAAGAAGTCCAAATATGCAAGCATTAGATCAGAAGAGGCAGCTACCTATATAATAAAAGAGGGCAAGGATCTAATAATTAATGATGAGAATATACAGCAAATATTCTCCTTTGATAGATTATAGACAGTCTATACCATCAGGATAAGAATGTACAGCCGCGAGATCACTGTCTTGGACTTTAAGGATGGGTTTCATATTGTAATTATCACGGAGATTAATCAGAGTATAATACTGACAACTTTTAAAATGCAAATATTTGCAACAAGTTAAATAACATAAGCAACAAATCTTAGACAAATAATTTATTCAAACAAAGATATCAATATCCAGAAAAATAGCATCACTAAAACAAGAAAATTTAAGTAGTGTAGTCCACATGTTCAGTTATTGTTAAATCAACTGTTAAAGCTCATTGAAAGCAATAACCCTAGGAACTAAGATACTGCTCCATATGGCAAATTATGGTTTTCAGTTTCTATGATTTTACGATTATAGACTACTAAGAAACAGCATCCGGCAGCAACTCGTTTTTTTGAAAACAATTGGTGGTGCAGAGAGGAATGGCATTTTTAAAGAAGGAAAAGAAAATAAATTGACCCGTAAAAAATTCACCTACAGCATGTTCAAGTATGTTGTATTTGACAATCAGATAAGATACAGCCTAGGTCCAACACTGATTAAAGTAAAGGACAAATGTTTTTGGGCATACAAACCTTAAGCCCTTCATAAAGAGCACGTGAACGACAAGAGCGAAGGCAAGCATGATCATACTCTGACCGAACAAATTCACGGAGTCTTTGCAATTTAATTTTTCGGCGCCATTGCTGCCATGACCATGCAAGTGGATATGCTAGAATGCAAAGAATGCTGAATATGGCACCTTCCCACCATTGATAAGCAGCTAGAGCATTAATCTCATCCACAAATGCATTGAAAGCCCCCTCATATCTGCACGTCAAATGAGGCAAAAGCATAAACAATGAAAGTAAGAAAATATCATAATCTTTCCTGCACATCAACAAAACTAGTTGACCAACGAAAAAGATATGCTTACACAATCTCTTTTATTTGTTCTGGGGGTGTGTGTGGAAGATGCCAGGGTTCACTAAAAGTGTTTGGGCCCATAAAGTACATACGATGCACATGGCTCTGAGATTCCTCAGCCCTATTTGTTTCCAGAACCTAAAAATGAGTAAACCATGTCAATCTAAATGGGTAGAGTCATATCCAAATTGAACATTTTTTAGATAAAAAGAATAAAGAGGCATATGAATCAAGATATAAAAGAAAGAAGAAAATGAAAAACAAGAGAACAGAAAGGCTTCAAAGATGGGGCTTGGAATTCCAGCACCTCTGAAACACTACAAAATACTGAAAACAACCTCATTAAGTGATTCCAAGAAAGGGAACGAATGATCTATTTGAGAGCCATGGTGAGTTGGAGCTGGCCCAGGTAATTCATCAACCCCAACAAATTTCATCCGCGCAACACTAAGCACCAAGGCCAGCAGGATGAGAAGACCAACAAGAAGAAGACCAAATAACCATGGCCCACCAAATGTGTAAATCAACTCCTCAAGGGCTGTATAACAATGAGGCATATGAAATCTCTCTGAAATGCATCTATACGGACAAGGCGTTTCAGTAACACCACCTGTCAAATGGCCAACGATAGATAGTTATCTTATTGAATTGATATTTCACTAGAGTTACAAAACCATCTATACACATGAACCATGAAAAATTGGCTGTATTATTGTCATGTTTATACCCATCACCCATTTTCTGTCCATCCCCAAATTCCAGAATTTCAAAGAGAACATATTTTTAGAACTATCAAGAATTAGCAGAACTAACGTCTCTCACAAGTCCTTGAGACTGTGTCTCAGGATCAGACAAGACCTAAATATGTATTAGACAGCACCTCGAACAGGAATATAATCAGCACGATGGGGAAGTTCATCGGTGGGGCAAGAACGGCAGAGAGAACTATCGGATCCAGTAACGTTCTTAAATGTGCCAACTGGACATTCCTGAAGAAACACAAAAAGTACAAGAGGGTAAATACTCCAACAACTTTGAATTCCAATGATCTCTTCAGATAATTAGTCAACTCTTTCCAAAAACATTTTCAACAACAATGATAAATTGGTTTAAAATTTATGAGAAAGCAAATCGCATCATCTCTCATAACACAAGTTCCTTGTGAAAATATAATCAATATCAGGCTATGTAGCAATCATTCTTCTTGAACACATTGCAGGCTCAAGTATTCCCAGTGTTTGGGTTGAAAAACCTTACATGCTAAGAAATAATCAGGTAAGGTATAGTTTTCCTTCATTCACATGACAGGTTCAAAGTCTTATATTTGCAAGAAACAACAGGAGACACAAAAACAACTTAAAATACAGAGATAAAACGTGTTAGGAATGCAACAAAGTCAACAGTCTTATGATACCTCGCAAAATATTCCATAAAGCCCTTTAGGGCAAGCTTTCCCAGTCACTGTTCCATTTTCTCCAGGACCACCCATGTCTCTGCCCAAACCTCCACTGTAACAATCTTTGAGACATCAGAAAAGGCTCAAGGTTTAGGGTCAACAGAAAACATTTACAATAAGCTACAAGATTCACTCTCATTAGGAGAAAACCTAAAGGAAAATTATTTCAAGAAGAGCAAATTGACTATTGATTTTTAAATAGGATGAATCAACATTTTCAAATAGAAATCAGAAAAATCATTGACACAAAGAACCATAACAGCAAGTAATAAGTGTCAGGGACGATGAAGAAGCATCCAGTTATGACAATTAGTTTTCAACATATTGCCAAATTAAAACTTCAACTCATTATTCAGGAGATATATCATTTCATGAAGTATTCAAAAGAAATAACTTAGAAGCAATTCTACTTAACTGCTCCTTGGGCTTCTAATGCATTTGCAAAGAAAATACTATGAAGCTGTTTTTAGCAGCTCGAAATGATGCATTCCCTAATGTCGTCTTCAGGTGTGTCAACAAAAGCATTGGAATAAACTTTATCCTTATCACAAAAGATAAATGTTGCCAAGAACTATCAAAACCATTAGCGAGTTCTCTATTTGTGACCTAGGACCAAAAAGTGACCCAGTCCAACAGCCCAAAATAACAAGGTTGCCTAAGAGTGTTGCAACCTCAGCAGCATATACAGACTCATATATCATCATAATCCTCTGGTGAAATGGAGAGCCTATCAAACTATCGGGAGAAAATGAAGGCGCATTATCAAACACATTACATGAAATTCTTACCATGCATGAAGATTGCCATTCACAGTTGCAATAGGCTGGTATAAATCTCCACTAGGAATGTCGGACCAGTGGAAATGAATTCTTCCACCACCTCCACCACCTCCATTTGGACCACCATAACCCCCACCAGTTGAAAGATCAGCAGTGTCAACAATGTCTAGCGTGTGCAAAAATAGAAGTACAGTTCCACCAGAACCACCCCCAGGACTTCCATTGGTATCATTCATAGTAGAAAATTCTTTTAACGTCCCATTTTCTTTGAAACTTTCCCCATCAGCTTGTACTGAGCCTTGAACCGATAAACTTGATAAAGGATGCTCCCGCGAACCCATCACTACTCAGATAGGAGAGAACGAAAATGAGAAGAAATTACCTATAGCATATATACAAGTTTAGTAGCACAGAGCAGGTGGTTTCTTAAAACTTATAAGAAGATGAGTGAACCACGACAAAACAAGCGTACCCAGATGTCACTGAAAAGGTCTACAGGTACCCATCACATATTATACAGAAAGGTAATACTAGTCACTAAGTTCAAGGCAGGATAATAAATAATCTTTAAAACATTATGTTTATAGGAGTTTGATGAGCAACACTTTCTTCCGTTGATATATAAATAAGGAGCAAGCATGTTTTATTGGTTGGTGTAAGAGACTGATTACCTATGACTCCACCACCTGCAGTCACACCAGACAAATTTTTATCTCCACTACCACTACCAAGTTCACAAGGCAACTCTGAGCTTCCATAAGAAATGCCCCCTTCAACAAGACTGCCATTGTAATACCCATGCCCCCCCTTACCACCATGGCCAGCACCACCACTAACACCATTGCTTAAAACATCACCTCTGCCCACACCACCTGTGCAGCCTGCACATAAAAAGCCTTGTCATAATCCCATTGTCATCTAAAACAAAACTTCGACAGAAATTTATCCCCGATGATTACATTCAACAGATCCTGCATTTGTGTTTGTGTGTTTGTCTGGTGGGGAATGTCAGTGTGTGCTTGTGTATCATGGAAGGAGTATAAAACTCATTAGAATGGGTATAGCAACTGACAATTAAAAAAAGAAAGGATATAAAAGGGAAAAGAACACACCCATCCCAGATGCGCTTATTGTTCCAGATGACAGGACAGATATAGTTCTAGCCCGGTGGAAATGGACAACAGATCCTTGTATAAGTCCTTCCACAGAGATATCCTCTACTCTGCATATCTGAATCAAACCAAAACAGTTACGCAAACCACCAATAATTGAGTTCATTAACGTGCAAAGGATGATCTCTGTTCAACCATCACCTGAAGAGTGAAAGACAGAGATGAGTTCACATTGCAGTCCTCAGGGGGATGAAGTAGTTCAAAAGGGCAAAACTCACTTTCACAATGGAGCCTCGGTGTACTGGAATAATACAATACAGGAATCAACCAAAATACAAAGGAAAAAGAAAGTGATAATCAGACAGAAATTAAAACTCACATAGCATCACTAGTTGCATTCTCCAAAGGGCCACGCAAAATAGATCCAGGTCCAACCTTAAGGACAGACGGAATTAACTCTTAGGGTCATTGATTGTCAAAAATATTAACTTAAGCACTGTAAGTGGCATAAACAAATTTTTTCTACAAGCTAATGAGGGTCCATGAAAAGAGTTAGATAAGTAGGCCAACGAGTCTTCCAACAACAAATACAAGATGACTGAACATATAGCTAGCCTCAATCAGTAATCACATCATACTTGCTATACAAAGTAAGAAAAAGTAAGTAATCACACTGAACTGGGGTCTGGTCAGACAGATAAGAAGATCAAGACTAAAGAGTCAATTATGTGCCCTTTTAAGTGTCTTCAAATAGCGTAAACAGGGACTGGATCCTAACATAAAAATGGCACGAAGTTTTAAAGTGATTAGTTAGTGCTAGACACCTGCGCCACCACCAAAAAAAAAAATCGAAACTAAACCACATGTGAAATGTATTAATTCTGTACAATTTTTGCACATCAAATCAGTTAAGCAGGCGGTAGCACAGATGACAAATTAGTCATTGAGCATTGTAACTACATTGAGCCACAATTTTGCAAGACACTTATCTTCCAGAAACTAGAATTTAAACTATAGGTCACAAAAGTATATTCTAATATAGCAGCTTACATTAATGCTGTAAAACAGAGAAAGAACCAAACGCTGAGCTTCAATCCAGTCACCTTGTCCTGACAAATTCAAGAGACCTTGTCCATGTACACCAAGATTGGCATTAGAATGTATGACAGACGTCTCCTGCTTCAAGCAAAAATAAGATATTACACGAATGTTTTAAAGCAACATCTTAAGCAAACAAGAGATACTGAGAAAAGTACCTTTAGAACAATTAGATTACTAGCCTCAAGTAAAGATGTTGCAACAGTTGCATCCCCACCACCGTCTATGAGCATTTTTGAATTCCACATTAAGAATATTTTAACACTCATGCGTAATGCACCATAGACCTGAGATGCAATGTAAGAGAACGTGAAGCAAGCATATCAGTTAGAATCCACATAACAAGCTTTACGCAACTCGAAAAGAAGCAAGATTAAAGGTTGACCTAAGGAATGGATAACTAAACATTCCATACAAGAAGAATAAGGATGTACTCACCAGATGCTTGTGACTAAATATACAATATAAGGCTTCATAAAGACTTTGACTAAGAAAAAAAACACAATATATCACATGTACATACAAACATACATATGATGTATGTGAATGTTTAAATATTAAAAAGTAAAACAGTGGATCTTCTCGGGTTATTTTCATCTAGAATACATACCAAATATATAGACAGTTCATGTAAATTAAACATTCCCCAACAAGCAATCTCACACAAAACTCTTCAGCTATGCACTTGTAAATGGAGATTTTACAAATAACATGCTATATAGCTTACTTTGATGATGGAGTCACTCATTAACAGCTCTTCAGCTAGCAATTCAAATTCAGATGTACCATAATGAGACAGCCCAAAACTCAGCAATCCACTACAAAGGAGACTTAACTGTCCCTGGACCTGAATGTTCCACCAGGAAAACACTATGAAGTAGTTAACATATAAAGCAACTGGTCAGAATGTATCAACAGAAAAGCACTCCTGGAAACAAGTCGATTTAGAGGAGATGTCTAATGGAAGGGAATAATATATTAGCATTGCGGACTCATCTAGAGCTTGAAGAAGTCCTTCATCAAGTATCAGGTCAAGTGTCAGACGTGGTGTATTTAATTTACAGATATTTCAAGCACATCATAACCTGTACAGAGCCAAAGTTTATGAATATAAAGGTGTAAATGGAGAGGGGAAGTGACAGAAGGGGATTGAGATCCTTTTTTTAGTAAGGAAGCTGCACACGGGAATGAATCTTTCTGCCCCAATTTAGTAACCATGTCTGCTTCCATGAACAAATATGAAACAAGAGGATATAGAAAATATCAAAAGAAAACCCACTTTATTTCTCTGATTATATGTAATTTATACATGAGTATAATCTATTCTAATACTACTAAACTACTGGATTTTTAGTATATACTAACTTATCCTATCTATAGTATATCTTATCTTATCTACTAAAAGATAAACTTATCTCTTAAAAGATAATCTCCTAAGCTAACTAAACTTATCTAAGATAATTATCCAGCAACATGAAACGCAACACGGAGCATGACCTCATTATTGGAGAGGTCCCATTTGGATGAATTTGAATTACCTGATCATTTCTGCAGTTCACTATTACTCGAAAGATATCACCCACAAATTTACCTTCACTCAAGTTTAATTCACATGCCTATTAGTTGTTTTCGCTATTGGTCAAAATTTTCGTTTTAAATTTTCATTGATTTACTTTAATTCATATCAAATTTTTTAGATAAATTCTTTACTAAAATATTATAGCAAAATTTACTTCATCTGTTTAACTTGTCAGATTTTCATGTTAATCTAATTTAAATATTCACCTATTATATTTTTTCCTTAAATTCTATCTTGCATCATACATTTTTAATTTTTTTCCTCCAAATTCTAACTTCAACAATATTCACTTACACAATTTCACCATTCATAACACAACATTTATATACATGCTCTTTAATTCCCAAAACCAACAGGGCATTATCCGTCGTCAAATTTTCACAATGACCACCTGCTAGTATCCGAATAACTCAATACAATATATTTTTAGAAGTTTTGCGTCCCAATATAGAATTATTTGCTTTCAGTAGACCTTTCTTTTTATCCTTTTGCAATTGCACTTAGAATCCAAAGCCAGAAACAGAAGAGTGGAAGGAAGCTATTCTGTAGAAATCATCCTAATCAGTTGTTTACAAAAATTACAAGGAATGTAATTATTGTCAATGAACATTACACAAAAATGCTACATCATCTGCCCAAAAGGCTCGGCAAAACCACACATCTTTGTGTGTGTATGTGACTGTGACGTACTATAACTCTCTATCTCCCAAAGAAACCACCACATAATTCAGGTAAAAGCTACAGGCTATACAAAAGATTCTCCAGATCCATCTTTACAGTAATTGTAACCTCCAGCCTCTCTTTTCAACCTCCGCTTTATATCAAAGAAAGGACCAAAGGAAATGACAGAGAAGAGAAGTACATCTATCTATCTTCTACTCACAGTGACTATAAGCAACTTGAAGTATATGAATCTGGATCATACATTTCTAAGTCAAATGTCCAAGCAAAAAAGCGTCAATCCTCTGCTACTCCATTTTGGACGGTTTTTGATCATCAAAAATGTTGTGAAAGTCTTTCCATTCTACTTTTTCATCTTAGAAGATAGGATGAAGTATTATTTAGCCGTCATCGTCAGTTAACAAGGTAAAAGAGAAAGGTCGGAACTTGTAACCATCACCAAAGTAGAATTTGTTTTGAAATTCCACCCAGTGGAGACGCAAGGCATGTAAGAAGGCACTTAATGTCTCCATCATCAGTAGTATGAAGGCAGTGGCAAATGCAAAAACTGCGAGTCCCACCAAGCGAACCACAATATTGTCGTACCTATGACGTTATTATAAATTAGATATCAATTCAAAAGAATACGCAACATAACACATTCATCCACGCACAAAGAAAATATCAAAGTAAGAATACAAAGCAATTGTTTAACATCTCTTGTAGATCAGTTATGAGAATACTTTTATATTGCATTATAGAAATTAACCTGTTGCCAGAGTACCTCCTGTTGCTATAACTCCAAACTTAGCACCAAAACAGTTGAGCCATATTGATGACTATACTAAAAGACAACAGCACATGCTTTTTTAAGAAATAAATCAGTTTGCCAGTACCATATCACAAGACCAAGTACAACTTCATGAATTGGAGCAAACAAAACTTCTTTCAAAAATTTGTTATATTCCTAATAAAAGTGGATTGGGGGCCTGTAATTATCAGATGCATACAAATATACGAGTACATACGCCTGCCACCTAATGTGTTGCTCTACCAATGCCAAACAGATTTGGAGTTAATTTTGCCACACTCATTTTTCTTTATTATGCCAAGTAATGATCTGCCTAATTTGTTGAAAATTGCGGCAGCAAGGAAATCACTTGCTTTATCAACACAAGGAACTGCAGCATAGAATGTTTTAACTGAAGTTTCAGTGTTTTATGCATTTGATTAACGATGAGTAGACAAAAGATTAAGCACTAAAGAACCAAAGAACACAAATGTGTGTGTGTTGGTGTGTGTGTGAGAGAGAGAGAGGGGGAGAGAGATAACAGCAGATTTCTGCAAGCATCAGCTGTGACTGGACAAAAAATTACTCACCCCCAAGCAAGAAGAAGGACTTTCTCATAGAAAACAGTTGACAACTCCGAGTGTGCCAAGCTGCAAAAGAAGTAATGAACATAAACTACTTATGAAACAAGCAATAATTTTGAGGAGCTTTTAGAAAAAAATGTCTTGCCTCAAAGCCCAAAGCCGAAGATATGATGCTGTGTTCGAGACTGCACCAAGAACAAACTCGATAGAGTGTATCATTTGGTGTACAAACACTTCACTGAAATTAAAATCTTCATGATGTCCCCGGGCAGAATCAGGTTCTACATCAAGATCAATCTCAGTATTGTGAAGAATCCCATACGTACGACCTTGAAATCTCTATATACACCAAAGAGTAAACATGAGAAGACCGTCAATGTTTCATTATTTAGACCAAGAACACTTCGATAGTAAGCACTAAAAGCAAGCTTCAGCTGAATAAATTAATGTACATTTACCCAGAAAAACTAATGTTAGAACTAAATCTGAGAATAGTTCCATGAGAATTAGCTTCATCTTAACGTCTTGAGCTTCCATATGTAAAGCTTCTACTCTCAGAAGAGACATTATAATATAACGAATTAACATTTCCATTTTCTACCAAGTAGAAAAACATTTATGGGCGAAGTAGTATAAGATGTGTTGTACCTCTGAATGAAGTTTCTTCAATATGAATGGCTTAGGAAACAGCATCCATGGAACCGCAATGAGGGCCAAAAGCAACAATACTATCTGCAAAAGCTCAAGCATAAATTCAACCATTGAATATTTGACAGAGATGATTATTAATATGCTAGATGTAGATAAATAGGATAGAAGGCATGCCTGAAGAGGTCTCTGGCCCCAAAACAGCTCATTCTCTCCAAGATCATCAGTAGGACTCAGAAACATGTAGATCATCACATGATAGAGATCCGCCTGAGAGCCAGTGCACCACTTGATTATAATGAGAAGTGAAAGATACCCAAAGAGGCAGTTGAGGAAGATCATCTGTGGCACAAACTGGTACCTATTGACAAGAAGTTACAAGTGACATGTTTCCTTTGAGCGTAACATAAAAATTGCAAAAGAGGAAAAGAGAGCAGAAACAAACCTAACGTCGAGTGAGCTGCCAAAAAAATGTGCATTGAAATAACTTAGTACAATTCCTAGATTCATTTGGGCCACACCAAGTAAAATTGACATCTTCATCTTCAGAGAGTTCAAAAATGGCAGTTCTGAACGACTTCCACGCCAACTAGGGTCCACTCCAAATGAGTATGAATCTTGGTATTTGATTAAACCAACTGTCCGTGCATCACTGGTTCAAAAATAAAGAATAACAGTTAAGTACCCTAGTTTTTTCAAGGTAAAATCTGTCTATTAATATTGTATCTGCGAACTGATAGCACAAAGAATTGAGGCTTTCACGAACCTGTAAGAAAATTTAGTATATAGATAGAATGTCAGAGATCGAAAAACATATGATTTCCATCAACAAATATAGGTTCACAAATTATTAACAAACTAGAAACATGCAGATAGGAGTGTAAATTGATTCCCATCCATAGCAGCCATCTAACTTTCATAAGGAAAAGCAATAATAATAATGACATTTTCATCATTTCCTTGCTTCAAATGAAGCTTTGTTTTGCTTCAAAGTCAATTAAAATTGCACATTCTATTCTAAGAGCACTGCTCTGAAAAAAAAAAAAAAAACAGAAAACAGGGTGCAAAAAAAAATTAAAGGAGTACCACC
>JANSVB020000018.1:1278230-1290104 GCA_025504935.2 Erythroxylum haughtii
GCTAAATTTCCGTCGCTAATTTACATTTTTCTTGTAGTGTGTGAATATGCTTTATAATTTTATAAATTTAACTCTTGATTGTATTGTCATGGAAAAAGACCTTATGTGTGGACTTTTATACTATTGTTGAGTTTGTTTTGAGTGGACTTTAAAGTCTTGAAGTTGTGGTAAAATTTTTGGAATGAATATAGAAGTGTGTTTAAAATTGTTTATAGGTTTTGGGATTTTTAAAATATAGTCGTTGTGTTGCCCAAATTTTTCAAAAAAAAAGAGAGATATTCAGTTAGCCTCGTATAATCGGACTAAGGATACCGTGAGTGTCTTTAGCCTGGGTATACGGTGGTTGTCATGGGCCTGATGTGGCAGCAGGTCGTGACAGCGTATGATGGTTCATAGAGAACTCATATAGAGGTGTTTAAAGGCAAAGGACATTCCTATGACTTATATTAGAGTAATTAGGGATATGTATGAAGGAGCGTTGACTAGTGTAAGGACAATAGGAGGTGACACAGAAGCGTTCTCCATTGGTATTGGACTATAGGACTACACAAAGGCTCGGCCTTAAGTCCTTTTTTGTTCACTTTAGTGTTAGATGTACTTACCAAACATATTCAAGGAGAGATACCTTAGTGTATGTTATTTGCTGATGATATTGTCCTAGTAGATGAGACTAAAGAGGGGGTCAATGCTAAGTTAGAATGTTGGAGACAAGCGTTAGAATCGAAAAGTTTTAGAATGAGCAGATCTAAGACGGAGTATTTAGAATACAACTTTTCGGGTAGCCAGATGGACAGGAGACGGCGGTAACAATTGTTACTTACATCATACCACAGAAATTGAGATTTAAATACTTCGGGTCCACCATTTAGAGAGATGGTAATATCGATGACAACATATTATATCGTATTAGATCTTGGTGGGTCAAATGGCGTAGTGCATCAGTTGTTTTATGTGATAAAAAGATCCCTTCAAAACTCAAAGGGAAGTTATATAAAATGATGATTCGACCAACTATGTTATATGGGATAGAATGTTGGCCTACTAAACGTAGACATACACGACAGTTGTTGGTAGCAGAAGTGCATGTGCTTAGGTAGATGTGTGACATTACCAAAAGAGGTAGAGTTCGGAGTCGTGTGGTCAGAGACAGACTATAGGTGGTTAGTATTACTGACAAGTTGAGAGAGACAAGGCTTAGGTGGTTTGGGCATGTGCGCAGGATGCTCTCTGATGCTCCAATATGAAGCTGTGAGAAAATAACCCTTACTTGCTACAAAAGGAGAAAATAGAGGACTTACAAGAACTAGAGAGAGGTGATCAGGAATGACATGTCATAATTGGCCTTTACTGAGGTAGTGGTTAGAAATAGGAAGGTTTGGCGTGATCGGATCAGGGTAAATGACACCCATTAAGGCCCTCGCGCCTCATACTTATCGCATAGGAAGTCCAACCCAATGTCCTTTCTACATTTGCGAGTTGTAAGTTTTGGCTAAGGCTTTTGGGCCTACAACTTGGTTTTTCAGGCCAGGTGCTATGAGGAAATATTACTGTCTATAACTGTAGGATTGTCATATCTTCAAGGTCTCTCAGTGAAGACTACTCGCGTAACTAGCGGCTAGAAGAGTCAGTCTTTGCAGTGTGTAAGATACTACTGGAAACAACCTCTTTACAATGTAGGGATAAGGCTGCGTACTATCAGACCTCCCCAGACCCCACTTTAATGTGGGACTTCGGACTGGGTGTGATGATGATGACTCATAATCAATCAAAAACTATTCCTTTCAAAAATTGAGTAATCTATGGGTAGACTTTAACAAGTTGCATTTAAAAATAAGATCAATCTATAGGTACACTTAAACACCTTTCACGATTAAGAATTTCTTTAACTTTACATTTCTTTTCTAGTCCCTGCCACTAAAGATTCACATGCATAACATGAATCAAAGGATTTTTTAATGTTGTAATGGGTCCAAAGGTTAAGGTGAGAAATATTTAGGTTATCTAGTTCAAAAGCCATCAAAACCAGTAAAATAGGGAGAACACTCAATCAAGTATCGATTGTAAAAACTAACATCCAATCAAATCTAGGCATCATCAGCTATGATAGATACAAAAAAATTGTTTCATAACTTAGAATCAAGCCATCATACCAAAAACTACATAGAGCATAAGGAACTAGAAGAAATCACTTATAAGAATAATGATGAAAAATCCATTATGACCATAATGTTAGCCACATTACAAACCTTTAACCTAATAAAATATCTTACTCAAACCTTAAAGCTAGTGGAGCTTTTGTGATTTTTGATGTTTGTGGATACAAAAGAGAATAAGAGTGGGGTTACGCATCTATGCAGGTTGGTTATAGTTAAGGGAATGCGAATTTTATTTCCTATCAATGAATTCCATCATTGATATATTTTCTTTGAAATTTGATCTTTGTTTAAAAAAATATAGAAAAGAGAGAAAAGACAAGAAAAATATGATAAAAGAAAAGAAGTTATAAAGGATGAAACCATTTGTTTTGCAAGTAATTCATGTTCATCCTTGCTCTTAAATTTGTATGGAATGGGTGAATTAATTATGACACAAATAAGGGAGAAGTTGTTGTGAAGGGTCACTCCTTATAATTATAGTGTATTGTTCATCATTGTTTTTATAGGTGATTCCTTCTAATTTCTTATGCTTCATGTCGTTTGTGGTATGAAGGCTTTAATCTAAGATGTGAAACATAGTTTTTTCATTCATCATAGCTAATCGTACTCAATTTTAAATGGATGTTAATGTTTGCACTCGATACTCCATTGAGTGTTTTTCTTGTTTTATTAGTTTTGATGACTTTTAAACTACATGAGCCAAATATTTCTCATCTTAACTATTACAACTTTGAAAATTCCTTTGATAAGTGATTGTGCATATGAATCTTTAGTGGTGGAGAATTCAAATGATATACAAAGTCATTGAATGTCTTGATTTTGAAATGTGTTTGAGCGTGTTTATAGATTGATCTTACTTTTAAACATAAATTGTCAAAGTCTACTCCTAGATTGATCATAAATAAAAACATTGAATGTTTAATTTTGCCATGGTTTTGAAAGTTATTCATCCTTTCTTATGACTATCTATTATGAGGAAATATGGTTGAGGGGGAAGTATTTTGATTTTGATTTTGATTTTTAGTTCTGCCAAAGGATGATCAAAAGCTAAGTATGGGGGAACTTGATAAGTGCTTGAATGATCATATATTTACTCCCTAATGCTTAGTAATTAATGTTATGTTGCACTTAAGATACTTATTTTGGCTCATATTTTGCTTTAAGTACAAGTTGGAGGAACAAGAACCAAAATGAGCTAAATCCACATCCTTGATGCCATTTTGTTGATGTTCATTCACATTTGCCTTTATAGAGTAAGAAGGAGATGAATTAGGGTAAAGACATGACAAAGAATGGAAGAAATAGAGTTATTTTAACTTACATGGTTGTGTATGGGAACATATAACTCACTAAAAATGTGTGGAAACTTAAAGATGATGTTTCAAGCAACCCTAAGACCTACTCACTCATGTGAAGACTGACATGAATATGTAGGTGACTTACTCGACCATGTAAGTTGGTCGTGTATCTCTCTGGGGCTGTGTAACTTTGCAATTTGTACTAAATTAATATATATGGTCACTTGTACGCCCTTATAGTAGATCATGTATAACCACACATTTTGCAGTATAAAAGGGCATTTAAGAGGTTAAAAAGGGTATGAAGCAATTAGAGGCTAAAAGGGAGGCATATTCCCTTCCTTTTTAAGAGCTATAAGGAGCTAAACTTCATGTTTCTAGTTCAAAGAGGATATCAAGGCCAACGAAAATATTTAGGCATTGATTAATCAAGTGATGTTATTCTTAACTCTAATTTAAGATTGACATTATTTTTATGTGTTTAATGTTTTTGATTTATGTATGAATGATTTACATAATCCTAATAGATTATTCAAATATGGACACATTGTTAGAATCTGGATTATGTAATCATTGTAACTCTGATTCATGTATGGTAAACTAATGGTTGCACATCATTAGTGATAACACAGCATAAGTTAAATGACCCGACCTTATGGGTTATTGCTTAGATTAACTTGTTTTCCTATTCTATAATGTGATTATCATACTAAATCTAGAGAGCTAATTTTAGGTTGTTTGATAGCTAGATCTAATTAAAGAGCTTGTTTTAATTAGATACAAATTAAAGAAAAATTGGGATTAATAGAGTTTTTAATTAATCTAAGGTTAATAGTTTCAAAGATAGGTATGAGAACAATATGACAACTGATTATGCACATTTGTGTGAAGGTTGACATTAAACTGCAAACTAGATCCAAAACTCATTAATTAATTTTAGCAATTTTGTACTATTTGATTCGATTTGTCTTCAATAGTTTAGTTTTATTTTATTTTGTTGATTGAATTTAACCAACCCACCCACAATTCTAAACACTGGTTTGTTCATTACAAAACTTAAACACATACTCTTTATAGATACAATCCTTCCTCCCACTGCTACAAATTAGTTATGCAAAATTAGGTTTTTTTGTGTGCATTCGACCCGCATCTAATTCACTATCCCCACACTTAAAACTTACATTGTCCCTAATGTAACATTAAATGTAAGAAATGGAGCATTCAATAAACAATAATTGTGAAAATGTGAAGGATAAGGAACAAAGTCCCCTTGGGTTGCCTCCTATGTTTATTATTATTAGCTCGACTTCCTGTTTTCTTCCTCACATGATGTCATCCAGGTCTTTGATTGATAATTTCTATGATATTAATATTGAATTAACAACAAGTGCATAACATAACTGTAACTATCACAGGTAAGTATGAGTCAATCTTATGAAGACAGTAATTATTAGTAGTTACCTTTCTCCTATTATCTAACCTATAAATTGCATGATGGTTTTTAATTAAAAGAAATAATTAAACAAATAAAATAAAATAGGAAATAATAATAAATAAAGAAACAAAGGAAATTGCTTAAAAAACTCAATATCAAAGATTAGTGCCTAATTGATGAAAACGTTTAAATAATTAACCTTTTATCTTGCAATTATTTTATCAATTATTGGACCACAAAAATTCCTATCTTATGTTAACAACTCTTTTAAGACTATTAACAACTAATTCATAATGTGATTAACTGAAATCTTTCTAGTTAAAATTCCTAAGATTGCATTATCGATTTATGAATTATGTTATTAGATTTGACCTAAATCCAAAGGATTTATGTCGACCTATCTTTATAATTGCAATTGACTCCTTTCAATTATGGTAGATCTATTCATACAAAGGATTTCTCAATGATATAAAATCAAATTATGCACTAAAATTTTGGATCTATTATAACATGCATAAAACACATAATTGAATCATAATAGATCAATCAAAATAATTGCATTAAATATAAGAATCAAGACATATTATTATCCTAACTAGGGTTCATCACACCTAGACATTAAATACATTTAGTTACATACAATAGAAAATGAAATCAAAGATAAATAAGAAAAGAAATGAATAGAAAACAAAGGAATCATAATTCTAAATCTGCGTTTCTCTTATATTGAATGTTCTTGCAAGTTTGAGGTCTGATGATGTAATCTATTAGATCTATTGATGAATTCTTCACGTGCTCCATGTCTATGAATCAATATCATCCCTTTTGTAAGCTTTCTATGTCTGGAATCTACTCCAAAAGTTGGCTCTCCTCTAATCCCCTCCATTAATATCCTTTTATAGTAAATTTTAAGGTTTTTGATACATATACAATCTGATGCATAGGCGTGTGAGAGACTATATCTATTCAAAAACACTAGAATTCACGATTTTACATGGGCTTTGAGACTTACACAAATAGACACATCTATGTATCTCTAACTTACTTCAAAACTTTGTTTTATGCCACATTTTCATCTGAATTCTTCTATTTTTAGTACTTGAAGATAATTATAACTTATAAATGCAGTTGGACTGAATTAAGTACCAAATATACAACAAAATTACAAAATATCAAGAAAATACTTCAAATATGAGTTTATAAATACAATCAAATACGCATATATCAAACATCCTCACACTTAAGCTTTTGTTTATCCTCAAACAAATCATAATCAAAATTATAAATTATAAATCATATAGCATCTATCCTTCATTAACCTTAACTTGTCCATTCATACTATAAATTATCATATCATGTTAATCAAATTAACACACAAATAGATTCAAGTTATCTTAAAACTAACTTCCTAAGTTAATATTAATAATAATCACATCAATGGTCTCATTGAAATAAAAAACATAAACCTTCACATTCTTACTAAGATTTCACTCAATTTACTCAGGTGTTTAGGGTGAAATTTATCAAACTCTCAAATCAATGCATAGTAGAATTCTTGCCATATGCTTGTAATTTTATCACCTCTTCACCACTCATATGTAAACTAGAATCAAAAATCAAAAGATCTTTATTAGGTTGTAATGGAGTTTAGGTACGATATGATTGGGATGATAAAAAGGTTGATTAAAAGGAAATTTACAAAAAAGACATTACAAGAAACTTGTTTACATTACACATAGATCCTTTCATTATAAATATATTGGTACCATATATTTGTTAGAAAGTTTTCTATGCCCGCAATTTTTTTGGATCAATCAAAATAATTGAGGATGTACTATTTAACAAGATGTTATCTTGAGCACACCCTTTGTTTTAGATTTATTTTGGGACTTAAATATGAAAACTAATGTTTGTTTTGTTTTTGGAGATGAAAAGTAGAAATTGCATCAAATTAGGACTCTATTGATGATAATCACGAATTTTGGATGAAGTGAAGAGATTGTTACAATGGATACGGTTGATCACTTGAAGAGTTGGAGTTTAACTGAGAAACTTATTTATATCCTTATCATGTAGGAATTTAAATTTGAATTTGTTTTAGATAGACATCTTTACAAGTTAGAATTATATTAGGATTAGATCAGAAAATCCTATAAAAGGGATGTTTCTCGTAACAGAAAAAAAAATTCTCTCTTCTTACATTTTTAACAATTCTTTATCTTTCTTCTTTTTTTTTATATTGAAGCCAAAGTCATGTGTGGCTAAAATCAATTGTTTTGATTAGAGTGGATTTGAAACTTTAGTTGTAACTTTGTGACATTTTGTGTTATAAACCTTTTATTCACCTTGTAATTCGAGTATTTCTTGTTTTAAGTTCTCATATTTCATGAATTATTACTATTGGTTAATCTGATAATTTAATTTATGTTGATTATTCTATTGCTATCCATGAATTTAATGATCTATAATTTTCATGAAGGATTGGTACAAGTAGCAAATAGGTTATTTATGAATTTCCATATTTAACTTATGATAAAAAAGAAAACTAAATTAAATAGTTGCAGCTATCTCGATTATTTAATTTAGGGTTAGTCTTTTTCACTAATCTTATTCCTATCATTTATTTGATATAAAATGTTATCACACTCAGTCAATGGATGATAAGTTTTAGTTTAGATGCTGGGATTGAACCAATTAATTTATAACAATTTGAGACTTATTACGGCTATCCTAATATGTTTTGGACCAGCTGCTTGAATTGTCAAAATATTCTTTTTAAACCAATGATTAATGTTATAATTAGATGAGATCTTTCTCTTGAATCAGAGTTTGGTAATCTTGATTTTCTCACTTTTATATTCAGTTGATTTAATTTGAATTCTTATTAATTTTAGTTAATAAGTTACTTAATCATCAAAACCCCCTTTTAGTTTCAATACTTGAAATTAAAAAACTACAATCTAGTTCTCTTGTTATTTGACCTAGTTCCACGACTATTGCAAAAAGTTTAGAGAATCAGAATTATTTTGGAGGCTTCGACAACCCGACTAAAATTTGACGTCGTTATTTCAGACTTACTTTAGTTTCTTAGTTTCTTTGCGTTTTTATTTTACAATTACTGCTAATCTCTTGTCTTGTATGACTGATGTTTCTCAGATAGATAAATTACAATATAATTCAGAAATTGAGAAGACAATGTGTCTTTGAGAAAATAGAGTAAGCGAGGAAGCAGTCATTCATTTTTAGATATGAAAGTTGAAGTAGATCTAACAGCTAGTGAAGACTCTAATTTTCAAGAAGTAGAAGAAAAGATGGCAAATCTCAACCCTAGAACGTTGAGGGAGTTAGTGGCATTAAATTTGAATCAACAACCCTTATGCCTTAAATTTCCATATATTGAGATAGATTTTGAATTAAAATTTGGTTTGATTCAGTTATTGCCTACTTTTCTTGGTCTTACAGGAGAAGATCCACATAAACATCTGAAAGAATTTCTTGTTGTCTACTCTGAAATGAAGCCACAAGGGATGACAGAAAAATAAATTAATCTCAAAACCTTCTTATTCTTATTGAAAGATAAAGCAAAGGATTGACTATATTGGTTTAGTGACAATATGGAACGAGAAGAAAATAATGTTTCTAGGGAAGTTCTTTCCTGCATCAAGAGTAGCAAATATTAAAAAGGAGATATGTGAGATAAGACAAATTACAAGAGAAACATTATATGAATATTGAGAAAAGTTTAAAGAGTTATGTGTCAGCTACCCACACCACCAAATTCCTGATCAACTTCTGATTTAATACTTTTATGAAGGACTATTAGCTAATGGATCGAAGTATGGTTGATACAGCTAGTGGAGGATCTTTGGTACACAAAACACCTGAGGCAGCTCGATAATTGATATCAATTATAGCTCAAAATTCTCAACATATTGGATAAGGATGGATGGAGCTATTAAGCGTATGAATGAGGTAAGGAACATGCACCTTGAGGATAAAAATTTTTATTTAACTGCTCTAGTTCATCAAATAGTTGTAGGTCAATTGCAATCGGCAAAATTGTATGGAATATGCTCATTTTCTGGACATCCTACGGATATGCATCCTACATTGCAACAAGACTCTCTTTAAGAAGCTAATGCAATAGGGAGCTTTCCCGGTTAACCTCAATAAAAGTATGACCTTTATTCCAATTACTACAATCCAGGATGGAGGGACCATCTAAATTTGAGCTATGGAAATCAAGAAGGTCAATAACGATATCAACCTCACAATTTTAAACAACCTCAAGTCCCTACATATGCTCAACGTCAATCTTCAAATTCAGGTACATCTTTAGATGAAATTGTTAAAGTACTTGCTAATAATACTTAACAATTTCAATAGGAAATAAGGGCAGGCCTTTAAAATTTAGGAAATTAGATCACTCAATTAGCCACCTCGGTGAGTAAATTGGAAGCGCAAACATTAAGAAAATTACCTTCCCAAATAGTGGTGAATCCTAAAGAGAATGTGAGTGCAATGACTTTAAGAAGTGGTAAAGAAATTCAATACGGAACTTTTTCACCAATGAAGATAGAAAAGCACGATGATGAAGAAAAGAAGGAAGAACTTCCAACTCAAGAATCAACAAAGGTAAAAAATGATTCACCTTCATCATTATCAATTAATGCACGTGTACCTCCTTTTTCTAGTAGGTTAGCTAAACCAAAAGATGATGAATATGAAAGAGAGATCTTAAAAACTTTCAAAAAGGTGGAAATTAATATGTCACTTCTGGAAGCCATTAAGCAAGTTCCAAAATATGCAAAATTCTTAAAGGAGTTGTGCATAAATAAAAGGAAGCTGAAGGACAAGGAGAGAATAATTTTGGGTAAGAATATATTAGTTGTGATAAATAGAAAATTATCGAAAAAATGCAAAAACCGTATCTTTACACTTTTGTGTGCTATTGGTAATTAAAAATTGAGCATGCCATGTGAGACTTAGTTACAGCTATTAATGTCATGCCATATTTAATTTATCGAGCTTTAAATTTGAATTCTTCGCAAGAAACTAATGTGATTATCCAACTAGCTTATTATTCGTATATGCATCCTATTGGAGTTATTGAGAATGTTTTAGTCCAAGTTAATAGTTTAGTATTTCTAGTAGATTTTTACATCTCGAAAATGGACAGAAATAGTGTAGAGCATTCAGCTTCGATTCTGTTGGGTAGGTCGTTAATTAAGACGACCAAGACAAAAATTGATGTGGATGAGGATCCCCTTTCTGTAGAGTTTGATGGAGAGATAACAAAGTTCAATATTTCAGAAGCAATAAAATAACGTAATGATCTTCAATTTGTAGCAATGAAATACCCTAATGATCTTCAATTTGTCTATCATATGAATATTGTGGATTCATTTGTGCATGATGGGTTTAATGAAGAAAATATTGAAGATGAGTTAGGGTTTAAGGCCAAATCGGAAGTGAACGAGCAAATTGATGAAACTTGTGAAGTTGTGGAATCGTTATCAGCAATGCAAATAAATTCGAAAATGTTGAATGTTGAACTTACTATAAATCACAAGAAAATGCCACCTTCTATTTTGCAGGCTCCGAAGATCGAATTGAAAACCCTACCTAATCAACTTAAATATGTTTATTTGAGTGATGGAGAGTCATTATCAATGATCATTTCAAAAAGGTTGAATAAAGGGCAAGAGGAAAAATTGACGCCACTAATTAAAGAATACTAAACTACAATTGGTTTAACTTTGGTAGACATAAAAGGAATTAGCACAATGATTTGCATGCATAAGATTCTTTTAGATAAGAATGCTAAACCAAAACAGGAACCCAAACAAGACTCAATCCAACAATAAAAGATGTGGTAATGAAAGAAAATTTAAAACTTTTAGATGCAAGTATAATTTATCCAATCTCGGACAACGAATGGATAAGTCCAGTAAATGTTGTGCCCAAGAAAATTGGTATGACAGTGACATGAAACCAGAATGATGAGTTGGTACTAATGAGGATACAGAACGGGTGGAGAATGTGCATATACTTTAGAAATCTTAATTTAACTACAAAAAAAGACCATTTTCATTACTCTTTGTGGATAAAATGTTAAAGAGACTTGCTGATAAATCATTTTTATGCTTTTTATGTAACACCCCACTATTACAAGGAATAGGATATTCAAGAATATCCAGAAGACATTTATGAACATACCATATTGAAATGACATGTTAGAGCAATCAACAAGCCATAGACTCATAGACACTGACTTACGTTCAACAAGTCGTAGAGCTGTAGAATTGCTATCTCCCACGAGACAAGCCAGAAAGTCACAAATTTATTGTCTCGTATTCAACTATTCATAGATTTGTAGACTCGTAATCTCCTACTCGACAAGCAATAACTTGACAGACATTCAATCTAGCTTAAAAAGATGCAGAATCACAGATATACACTCGCACTAGACACGTATTAGGGCAACCATAACGTCCTGCTAGATAAGAGATGGACAAGCATCGTTCACATAACTTAAAAGTACTTTGGTCTATTAAAATCTTCTTAATCTTGTTGGAAAATCAACGCAAGATCGAATCTAAGTGCAGCGGAATGAATTTAATTTTTTTTTCACAGAATCAACTTTAACAGAATTAAATTCGAAACATAAAACAAGAAATTGACAAAGATAAACTAACCTTTTCTTGATTTCCCGATACAATATCTAGCTTCTCCGAAATTGTCAATTCTACAAGCCGTTCAATCGTCCGGCCTCTAACGGTATCCACAGATCCTTTTCGGAGAAAAACTCAAATCGAATTTGAGAGGAAAAACTTGTTAGAAGTGCTAGCCTCAATATGTTCTAATTCTTCCTTTTTATATGAAAAATCTTATTTTTCATATCCTTGAATTTTATTAAAATTACAACTAAAGTCAAACTTTAATTATAATTATTAATAAATCCTTATAAGATCAAATATCACAT
>JANSVB020000018.1:1366698-1380583 GCA_025504935.2 Erythroxylum haughtii
CACAACCTCAAAATCTCTCTAGAAAGTTTAGAAAAGATGAGTTTTCTCTTCTTTTCTCTCTTTCACTGAAACTCTCTTCTTCTCTTCTTTATTTTCGTATTTCTCTTCTTCATTCTCCCTCATTCATGATTCTTCTTCTAAAAATACCCTTAATGAGTGTTAAAAGTCCATTTTGCCCTTCATTTATGCCTGGTCTTACATGCTTAAATGGCCTACCAAAAATGCCCTTGTACATTGTTACCAATTTTAATTTTAATTAACCAATGAAATAAATCCTACTAATTTTGACATAATAATTAACTCTAAAAATTTATCTATCAAAACGTCATAATTAATTTAAATCGTGCTTAATCAATAAGAAAAAGAATTTGGGGGCCAACATTTGTACATGAATCCAAAACATTAAACAAAGAATAACACAATCAATTCTAAAAGGAAGTGACAACACACTACTAGATTAAAAAATGCTCAAACATGTTTGCCGGTCTTGATATTCCCTTTGAACTGGAAGGGTAAAGGTTAACTCCTAGTAGCTTTAAAAGAGGTAAGAAATTTGCCCCCTTTCATGTCTCTAAACTCTTCTCTCTTAAATGTACTTTTATAATAAAAATTAGGGTTTTACAGGAGACATAGTTAGATATATGGGTGTGAGGGTGACCATGTGTGCCATTTTTTCCTAAATTCATGAACTTACATGGTCACACACAACTGTAATGGTTGCAGGAGAGATTAAAACTACATTTTCATGCTCCTACACACTTCTAGTTAGTTACATGGTCTCATACACGATTGTGTAAGTTGCAATAACTTCTTTTCTTTCATTCTTTGTTCCACAAAGGCAAATAGTTTTAAATATCAATAGGACAACTCCAAGGATATGTTTTTAGCTCATTTTGGTTCTTGTTCCTCCAACTTGTACCTAAAACAAAATATGAACCAAAATATGTATCTTAAGCACATCATTTCATTAATCACTAAGCATTAAGATTAAATATATAGTCAATCAAGCATTTATCACTAGGCCTAAGCCTAAATGTATCCCTAAGTTGATTAAGTTAATAAAAGATTCGTTATTCTAAAGTATAGATATAATGTTTCACTGTTCTTGATTAGTAATGATTTAAGGAATTCTCTAGCTAGAGTGAATTGAGATTTGAAAAAGTCTTTTCAAATATCAATTATAAGTCATTTACTAACATGATTGAATTTAAAAAAGTAGACATGTCTCCATAATCTATATCCATATGGAACATTGAATGAAAAAAACATTAAATTATACAAACCACTTTGATATTCCTAATATTTAGGTGGTCATGACATATTACTAGATGTCAATCTTGATCTATGGTTATAAATTGTTTAAATAAAGAATTAAATGATTTTTAGTTTATCTAATTTTAATTGTGAATTGAAAGTATATCATAACAACTTTGCATCCATTTCACATCCATGTTATTTTATCTCTTATACTACTAAAGTAGAATTTAAGATATCTTCAATCTATATTATACATTGCTTTATATGTCATGGGAATTTCTAAATTTGTGAAACCTAATTCAACAAACATTTATAACAAATGTATTATATGAGTGATTTGTTCATTTTATCTAAAGGCATATGTGACAAACTAAAATGATTGAGCACTAATTTAATGCCTAATAAACTAAAGTAAATGGGAGTATATTTTTAGGTATTATATCCTTTAGTTTCATTCAATGTTATAGATTTAAGGATTGTAATTAAATGTGGACTACTTTAGTAATTAGACGAATCTTAACCATATTATTTGAATTATTACTTTAAACATTATCTTGTCATATAAGATTTTTAACATGAACATGCTTTCTTATATAGGAGCATGACCGTGAGACTTTATAGATTTTTGTAACTAATTTTATTCACTAAGTATGAAATTTTCACAAAATTTTGAAAATAATTTAAATATTATGAATATATACATTAAATTTAGTTGTTGAATAGTTGAATGTGATAAAACAATTATACCATCATTTATTCTAAGGATGAACTTTATGTACCATCATGTAATTTGGGTATATCTCAGCTTGTTTATTATATTACTTATAAAATCAAACAAATCAATTGAAACATATATGAATCATAAGTTGAAGTTCATAAAATCATATCTTAAATGCACATTTTATTTTGAACATCCTCTTATTATTTATATCAAAGAATCCATGAATAAACCATATGAGAAAAAGGGATTAGCATATGGTTTTGTAGTGGACAATATTCATTATTAGAGAAGATGACATGGATTGAGGGATTTTAATGAGATTAGACTACTTCAAAAATTCAGTTAACAAATGTTTATGATACCTTATTCATCACTGCATAATATTACATATCCTTGTGGTATGAGATTCTTAACATGCTCAAATTTAGAAATACAAAAAGATGATTATGGTATTATGTGGATGTTTGTAATTGTCAATTATTTTATTTATTAATCTGAAGGTAAACAATTTTATGTTAGTATGTATTTAAATTTGTAAAAATTTTAGATTCTATATAAAGGGAAATTGGGGACTTCAGATATGTCACAAAATTATTTAATGATAGTCTATTTATTATTGATAAAGTAATACAAATATGATTATATAATAGATTATAGTAGTATTAAATTTCTTTCGCTGTTATCTATATAACATCATATGTTGTAATTAAATAATATTATGAACTAAGGACAATTTTCTATTTTACACACTAAAAATAATTTATTAGATGATTAAACAACATTGAACATGGATAGAAACATGGGTATCCTAGTTGTTTTTTTGAAACAAAATCAATTTATTTATTGTCTGTAATCGATTATTGCATTTCTTCAAAGGTTGAACTTTATTGACCATCATCTTTTAGGGATG
The DNA here is from genome assembly GCA_025504935.2 of Erythroxylum haughtii. Taxonomy (NCBI): domain Eukaryota; kingdom Viridiplantae; phylum Streptophyta; class Magnoliopsida; order Malpighiales; family Erythroxylaceae; genus Erythroxylum; species Erythroxylum haughtii. Next base: position 1,369,587 of record JANSVB020000018.1, read on the forward strand.
CTTTAACTCTACTATAGTATTACGTATAAATCAAACAAATGAATTTACATATATGTGAAATCATGGACTGAAATTCATTAACAAATGCCATAGAGGAATAAAACAAACATAATCATAATTTATATAAAGGAAAAGAACCAGCATAATCATCTTCATAGGGTATTTAAAACAATTATTGATTTTTGACATCTTATTAATCATCAATAATAATCAAATTGATCTATCTAATTATAGTTTGCGATCATCCTAATAACATTCAGTGGTTATCCCTAACGAGACATTCTCTTAAATACTTTCCTTGTTTTATAGTGTATAGTACTATCTCGTGGTAAGACGATTCTTCCAAATAAGCATTCATAGCTTTGTTAGTAAGTTCGCCTTTACAAGCATCAACCTCTTATACAATGCCTAAAGGAAATATTCTTTGTAAAGGAAGTTTATATATCTCAAACATAAGAGTTCAGTTGTCATCTCAAAGAAGATCATCTGATGAGTTCTCAAGTATTGTTTAAGTTGCATATAATATAAAGATCATCTAGTTGTTCCAATAGCCTAAGATGTGATGTTGCTATTCAAAAAGTTGTGTTACTCTTGGTATTCTCATTTTTCAAGGTTATTCTAGAATCAACTGAAGAGATAAAATATTTTTTTTTTCATGTTTTGACATATGAGATTTAAAGAACAATAAAAATCAACAATTTAAAATTCAAGGTATATAGAATGATGTGAATTTTTGATATTCACACAATTTTGGTTTTTCTTATCTACCAGTTAAAGGATCTGTTATAGAATTCTTCAGCTATCACCATTTCCTTTTTCTATGTTTTTCATATGTTTTGTTATCATTTTTTTCCCTCCAATATAGCAAATTAAAATTGGCAAAGGTAGAAATAATGTTAGAGGGGACATAAATTTCATTTCATTATGACCTATTGAGGGAAGGTGCACAACACCATTGAGGGAATGTACAACATTGCCAGTCATCAATAAAGCTGACACTACTAAGGGAAGTTCAAAAGCTGAAATTTATAAAGATGGTGAATCAAATTCCTATTCCTCTAAAAATGTTAATTATATGTGGTTTTTAATCATATGAGATTATTGGCATAGACATGGTTTGTAATATTAAAACACGACCATGGGACTATATAGATGTTTGTAATTGTCAATTATATGTGGTAAATAGTGTGCGTTTTAGATAATCCATGAACGAACTAGGTGTGAAAAACGGATTTTTCATAGTAAGATTATAGCAAATAATATTCATTACACAAGCATCACTATCCATGTTTTTAGGCATGCATGTGATAACATTGGCTATTCATTATCCTAACAGTCTGACATTTATGAAAATTTTAACCTTATAAGACTAAATTAGTAGTTAATATATCATAAAGAAAGTTAATTTTTGCTTTATATATTATTATAATTTCTAAATTTGAATTACTTGAATAAACAATTTTTCTTAAGAAATGTAGTATATGTGTCATACACTCTTTTTTACCAAACGGACATACGAGAAACACTGTTGAGCGTGTACTGTGTTAATAGTTGAGTAGTATTAAATTCCATTCATTTTTTTTCTACCCAGTGTCTATTTATGTTTTAAATTTTGCATGTAATAAAGCAAAAACAATTTTACGTTTTATAAAATGAAAAAAAATTATGATATGATTAAGCAACATAGAACATGGTTCAAAATATGTGTGCCTTTACGCTTATTCCGTCTATGAGTAGAGAAGGGAGAATATTTTATAGTGAAGTAACTAACATAACCAGTCTTTGTAATCAATTAATAGATTTGATTAAAGGTTGAACTTTGTTGACCATTAACTAATTTGAGGATGGTTCAACCTGTTTGTAATATTACTTATAAAATCAAATAAATGAATTAACAAATATATGAAATAATGGGTTCAAATTCATAAACAAATGCCTCAAAGAAATAAAAAATAATCATTATGCGTATAAAGGAACAAAAACCAATATAATCATCATCATAGGTTACTTTAAAAATTAGTAATTTTTGAAAAATTATTAATTATCAATAATAATCAAAATGATCTTTGCAAGTATAGATTATATTATTAAGGTCAAATGGTAAGAAGCTCTAACCTCTCACTAAGAAATTTACCATCTTACCCTTAAGCTATCTTTCTTTCCTTTCATTTTTTGGTACCTTCGTGTGGTTATTTCTTAATTCCCTCCCTTTTTAGGTTCTTCCTTAGAGGAGGGTCGAAGCTTTTTAGATTTTCTGAGCATGAGTTCTTTAAAGCCTTTTGCACACTTGGGAAATAAGTCAACACTACTAAGGATGCCATAGAGGGGAAATGCTTCACTGAAGAGGACTTTCCAATACTTTAAAATTCGATGAACACAACCATCACTATTAAATCTCAGTTGGTAAAAGGAAACCTTGAAACAAGTTGTTATATCTGAACTTAAACCTACTTCTCGTAGATTATGGAGTGACAAAGTGGCTGCTACTATCTTGAGAGACAAGCTCACACATTTTCGTAAGGCAACGGTGGAAGGAGTACTCATTTGTTTCTATTACTCTATTCTCAGTGACGGAGTCAGAAATGTATAATAAGAGGGTCTAAATATTTAATTTTTTAAGTTTTGAAAGGCTCAATACACTACTAGCCCCTCAAATAACTTCATCCTCGTATATATATATATATATAATATTTAATTTTTTAAAATTTTAGATAGCTCAGTGCACCACTGGGCCTCATATAGCTACGTCTCTATCTATTCCTATCCTATTCTATTAATATCTATTCATTCAGTAAATGAGACTAACAAAAAATGAATGGATAGATACTTATATAACATGCTAGTAACATGATAACGAAAATTGATATTCTAAATCCTTATCCTGCACTTTCTATTTAAGACATACACGGTCGTTTAACATTTTCCACGCGTATTGGTTTCACTATTTTGCTTATTGAATTCAAAATCTCGTATCATCTTTTCTTTATTTTTTTTAATTATAGCTATATTAGTTAAAAAGACAAAAATAACTCTAAGATTGGCATATTTACAATATTTAAATTAAATCTTCTTTTTTTAGAAATATTTAAATTAAACTTTATATTAACAAAAAATGATCTTAGCATAACGTTTTCAGTGCACTGCTACTTCATCGTTGATGTAAAAAAATTATATAATAATTTAATATTATTATAGATCTTACATTGATATATAAGCACCATATGACATTGTAGGATTCAATTATCTAAAATTAATTACTAAAATAATTTTATTGAGTTATATTAAATCCAAATAAAATGAATTAACCTAATTAATTAAATAATTAACCTAAATGTTAAAAGTCCCAAATCAAAAATCTCTAGGTAGAAAGAAATATCACTACTACATTGATGTTAGCTTCCGTCGCTACTCAACCTCACCATCATTCTTTGTGGTCATTTCACTGTTACGTTCAAGGTTCGCTTTTTCCCTATGGTAATGTTGATTTTCGATAGCTTTTGGTTTCATATTTATTTATATCTTTCAAAGTTGGTGTGCATATTCTTACAACTTAATTTCAATTTTTTGGATGTAACGTTGTTGCCCTTCACTGTTGTCATAGTAATGTGGTAATCCAATTTTTGTTTTGTCTTTTCATTCTCTGCCTACTACTTCTTGTTCCTTTTTTTTTTCCTTTTTTTGTAGATCGCTTCTTATTCATGTTTTGCTCGCCTTTTCATCTTGTTCATTTGTTTTTGTTAGGCTAAATTATCCCGTGTGAGGATAAATGTTTTTGCCTAAGGCTAGAAAGCATAACCCTATAAGAATTTCAAATACTTAAAAGAATAGGAGCATAGAGTAAAGACAGGACTAGTTTGATCGCTGATGTTGCAATCATAGAATAATATAGTAATAGTAACATGCAGATAATTTGAACTATATACTTAATTTTGAGTTCCTCCCTAAAATCATTTCAAAACAGTTTGTTTGTTTTTTTTAATTCTCTTTCTATATCTTCCCTATATAACTTGTTCCGTGGAATTGATTTCTTAGTTGATTCCAAAACAAATATGTATTTGTTAAACAAATATGTGTTAACTAGTTTGGTTTGTTTAAGCTCATAAACAACTTTACTTATAGAATCTTCATCAAATGTAATAAAAACTGTTTTGAAGCCTTGTCTAAAGCTAGTTTAGAAGTGCATTTAGAAATGAAAATTTCTTTATTTTAACACATAAAATAGACTTAGAAAGATATTTTAAATTTTGAGCGAGCTGGAGTTTTTGTTCGGGTTGATTAAACCGTAAGACTATGTTAGAGAAAATGCCATTAAATTTAAATGGAAGGAATACAAAGCATTAGACAATGATTAAGACTAATTTCTTACATTCTCTCTCTTCTACTTACCCTAAAACAAGAAATTAACAAGATTGAGGCACACTTTTTTTATTATCTTACCACTTGAACACATCTTTTTTTCTAGGTACAAAACACTCAATAGTTAGAATTAATAAGAATGTAATAGAAAAAAACCAATTCAAAAGATAAACAAATAAAATTTTCTTTTTATCCTTTTTCCACATCTTACATGTAACTAGTTTGGCATAAGTTTATAAGCTATACATTAATTTCTCACAAGGGCTTTTGTGACATAAGAGGGGTCAGAAAGACCTTCCTCTTTCCTTTGTCAATCTCAAAGGACTTTTGTTATAGGGTTAAATTTCTATTAGATAGGTATTTAGAACCTCATCAACATTTGATATTTAAGTTTAGACTAAGATTGGATACTAAGGCAATTTTTTAGTATCTATGCAGATTGAATACTCCTCTTCTGATAATACAATAAGAAGTTCAAATGTAGAAAATATGGTTTAGTATTGTGGGTTAAAAGCCCCACTAAAGACTTCATAGAGTGATCATAATCCTAATCAGAGATTCTATGGAAGTCTCAACAATTATCCAATGAGAATTTATTTGTTGTTAGATTAAAAAGATGTGTTTTAAGTTTCTATAATGAAATAAAATATTTCAAGATAGGAGATGCAACTTTTTTAATGGTACGATGACAAATTTATTGAAAGATTCGTTAAAATGATTCAAAAGTTAAGGAAAGAAATATCAATGTTAAAGAAGAAGGTTGAAACAAACACAACTAAGAAGTTTGAAGAATAAATGAAGCTCACGAAGGAAGATGTTAATTTATTGGAAAAATCGAATGTTATAGAGAAATTGTATTTAACTTATATTTAAATATGAATTATATAATATACAACTATATTATATAAGAATTATTTTTAGTCATGAATTGGAGAAAAACGTAGCTTCTTGATGAGAATTTTATTCCCCACTTAAAATAGCAATGTTTTGATCTCAAATGTTGATAATTCATGTGAATGAAGCAACAATTAATCAAGCAAAATGAACAATGCCACATGAGTCCAATAGACACTAAAGAATTTAGCCTATAGAAGTTGAAGGAAAACTATATACATGACATTGATTAAGTTTCTCAAGATCTAGTAGTTCATATTGGTCAAGAAAAAAAAGATATGTCCAATGTGAAAATTTTGCTTATACAACACAAACATTTGTCACCATTTTCACATACGTCAGTAGCACATACATTTAAAAGCTAATAGGATGTACATCAAAAATTCATAAGCATTATTAATTGGCAATGTTTCCCTTATTTGTACTTGAGTGCGAGACTTGTTCTTGTGATGATTGTGTCAATGTTGTTCTCCTTTTGATTAGTTGAGCTTATAATTATTATGAAGTAATACTATATAATTTCATCTGAATCGTAGGAGTTCAAATGATAATTTGAATATGCGTTGATCAAAATCTCCAAACTTTCTTTAACTGCCATGTCTAGATGTACCACCTTATCAAATTGAAGTAAAAATATTGACTTGGTATAACATTGTCATCAAATTTATTTGTGTAACTGAAATATTTTCGTAATGAAAACAATTTCTTTAGTTATTAAAGCCAATAATAATTTATAAAAAGCTAAAAGATTATATACGCTTGTGAGGATGCCTCTGTGATAACCTGATTAGCATAATGATAAACATTAGCTAGTGCAAGGTTTAAAAACAGTATTCATATGATTAAAATAAGGTGTACATACCTATGAAGAAGCTTTAACATATAGGGTTGAGTTATCCTTGTTGAATTTTTGGGAGTTGTAACTGAAATTAACACATTTCTTACATTCATGCACTTATTCTTTTTGAAATAATTTATTTAACCCATTCTAGTGCCTTCTTCTTGCAATTTTAGGTCTATCAAACATAACTCTTTTATTTAAAGGGAGTATCACCTTTGCATTGGTTGAAAGCCAAAAATTTTCCTTAGTTAGTTGTAATATAGGGTCATACAAACTAGGAAATGACCTTTTCTATAACATAAATATATGAATTTCATAACCCTTTCTTTTGAGTGAAGGAAATTGCACTAATTGCATGTCTACTAATGTATTTATGCAAGTATCATGGCTAAAAAATCTTTGAAACTTCATAAGCATCATCTCCATTTTAGACAATTCTCCGTTACATTACATCTTTTTTTGTCTTTTTTAACTTCTTCACTATATTTGGTGTAATATCTTACTTTCATCCATCTATAAAATGTCTCCTATTTGCATGAAGCTTCATCATTATTATTCTAATTATTTTAAGTGTGTTAATCAACAGCCTATCCTTAGCTGATAGGATCTACCCATTGAAAGCTTCACTCATCTTGTTCTTAACTATCATGGCATTTAAATTCAAAGGATAGGTAACATCTTTCCCACCTCTACTTTTGATATTCAAGTAAGGCCTAAAGCACATTCGAGCTTTATTTTGTTAAGCCTCATTAATTTCTTGCTAAAATAGTTGATGTAGTAAAGTATGCGCTATTTTATGAGGTCTTGTCCCTTCCAGTTCCTATGCCAATTGTGATATATATAGAGAGAGAGTTGTAGAGGAGACTTTGCCATATGCAACTCACCAAATGTGAATCCATGTATCAATTTAAAAATATATTAGTTAATATTTCATATTATAATTAAATCAATTATAAGTATATAAAGATGAAGATACCTTCTGATGTCAGATATTACTATAAATCATTCACCATCATCCAATTCTAAATTTAATGCCAATAAATTCATCAACCAATTCCTCTACCTTCACTTCAACCTAAGCTAATAGATACATTCTGACAGCAACGCATTGTAACACTATGCCAAAATAAACTAGACTTACTACTATAACAGTGGCATGTCTAGGTTAATCCCATAGAGTGTTTAGTTAGCTTTTGAAATGAACTTATTCAATGTTTAGATTTTTTTTGGGGGGTTTGTTTTGGTTTAAAATAAGAAAATAAAACTAATCTAATGACAACAAATTAAAGGAACATTAAAAATGATGAAAGTGGTGAATTTGTTAGGTATCCGACTCTTTGCTTCTATCTCAGCCTACTCCCTGGTTAAATATATTTAATTGATTTATTGTTCTTTTACTTCTCCTACCAACTATTAATTACGGGTTAATAATAAGCTTAATCCTAGTTTTTCCTTTGGTTGTGTTTAATCAAGATACGATCGTTAATTAAACCTAGTCGTCAAATAACCTAGGATAAAATCTCTATATTCAATTCGGAAGCCTCATTACAAATTAAAAAAGCTGATTAATCAAGGCAACAATCACATATGATGGGGTCATTTATCCTAGGTTATGTTATCCCTAATGATTACAAGCCATTAGTCACTACTTATAAATTCCAACATAACAATTACGAATTATATTGCATATTCTAGTAATGGGTTTGTAATATAACGATCCAAGTAATGCATTCAAATCATCTTTTCACAATACCTAAACAATAAGCATCGGATAACAAAATCAATTCCTAAAGAGAGAAAGAAAACAACAAATATAAGGAAAGATATACTTAACCAAGTTGTTGGCGTCGATATTGCCACCAAACCAGCATTAGGAAGCTAGCCCTATATGTGTTGGGCCCCGATTCGCATTAAGCATGCTGGTTGTTGGGGAGTGAAAGAAGATGTGCTCTTTCATGGTTTTGGGTGAGAATATAAGGAAAAGAGAATACTTTAAACAAGGAGGGGGTGGAGGTAACAGTAAAGGTGGAGATGGGTTCATGGATAGAAGCAAAATAAGGATTTTTTTTTGTGATAAAGATTCCAAGAGCTCCGAGGAGGTTTTCACTCTCTTTTTGAAACGCTCCTATCAGGGTACTTTTCTAATCAAACTTCTCATGCTTCAATCTAATTTTCCTAAATTTATATGACAGCTTTTCAATTGCGTTCACTAAATCATAATGTCATATTATTTTCAATTATTGTTGGAAGTTTGTTATATTTTGTTTTTCAAGTTCTGCACATCAGTTTCTACTTCATTAATGTATTTGATTCTGCCTCTTCATTTTGTTTATCCTCTTAAGATGAATATGTCATGCAATGTGTTATGATCGATAGCTTTATAAATAGAGCTAAACTGGAAGCACTAAATAACTACCTTATTTATCCTTTACCTCATTAAAGAACATTTTAGTTTTCCTAATTTGTTAAGTTTTCACCTTGTCATATATTACGTAATAATCTCTCTCTCAATAATTGGATATACAAGTAAAGGAAAGATATCATTTTTTGTGCTAGCTTGAATATTTTTTCTCGAAAGGTTCCTAACTTTAGTGATGAGGGTTGATAAAATCATTTAAGTGAAACTTAGATCTAGGAAGTCATGGAAACAAAAAGGAATCATTATTACAATTGAACTGCAATTCGAGAGAAAGACCATATCTAAATGGGTCATAGATTGGATGTTCTTTTGTTGTTAATCACATTTTCCTACTATGTTTTAAAGTATTTTATTTTGTTGAATACTAATTAACTTCAAAGGTAACTTTTAACTAGTCTTTCTTCTTTTTATCTAATCTTGGGCCATTTTGATACTGTTGTTTCATTGTATCAAATTGCTATTATTTTGATGGTTTGGTTGATGGAAACTAAGGAAGCTTGTACTTGAAAAGTACTATGGGACAGTCACAATGCATCTTTTGAGTGGTTTTTTATTTGGCAGAGGATACCTAAAATGAGAAAGGCAGATATCATAGCTGAATGAAGTTACTGATGAAAGCGATTGATGTGCAAGCTTAGGAAAGCTTTTCCAAGAATTTGCAAAGGTATCCCAGTTTAATTTAAGTTGTAGATTAAATAATGATTAGTTAAATGTAGGTTTTTTTTGCCTAATCTCAATGCCTAGCACTTACTCCCATAATCTTGTAACTGCTCTGATATGATTCAATCCTTTTACTTGCCCACCTCTTATCACTACTGTAAATAGTCTATGGTTCGAAAATATCCAAATAGAGGTGTATATTTGGTTGATTTGATTTGAAATCAATGTGTTGAATTTGGATTAATTAGGTTTAAACTTAATACTCCATTTCAATTGAATTTGGACATAAATATTTTTAAACCAATTTAATTACAAAAATTTGGGTTAAATACACTTTAAAAGACTAAATCAGTTCATACTAAGTTCAAGTTTGGAAGTAATTTCTCTCCCATGTACCTAGATTTGCTTTGCATTAGCTACGTTTAGATATTAGTCTTCCACTTGTTCTCCTAATAATGTTGGATTTATTTGGGAGTCAGCATCCATATATATACTGCAAGTAGTTGGCCAAAATTATTTTCATTGTCGAGTATAGAGGTTTATTCTTCTTTTTTCTAGTTCAATTAAGGATCCTATAGTTTGGAATTTAATCAAACATTAGTGTTTTCTTTATATACTTTTTTAATAAAAAGAAATATGTATCTGCTTTTTGGTTTTGGTCTTTTTGAGGATGAATATGTATGTTTTATGCTTTCTATTTGTCAGTATCATGACTATAGCTCATTTCTACCAAACTGCTTATCATTAGAGCTTAGTAGCTGGACAGTGGTTTACGGATCACGTTTCTTCATAGGGTCTATATCATATTGCCTATCCTAGTGCTCCAAACATGTTAAAAACATAATTGTGAACTATATATAGCCAATTGTCTTAAGATGATATGCCTATAGTTAGGAGTTCAGCTCCAACAAATCTGGAAATATTTGCTACTACTATTGAGGCTGCTTATTTGAAGACTGACATTATGTCTATATTTGAGGATCATACCCAAGATGGTAATTGAACTACTAATGTCTTTGTGGAAATTGACCTCTGATTTTTAGTTGTAGAATATAGAACTGATCTACACTGTCTAAAACATCTTTAGTGTTTGTAAATAAAAAAATGTTGAAAGATATAAAAAAACATGAAATAGAAATTAATAATTCTTTCTAACTAATGTCTTGAATGTTGTGGTGGAAACGTGGGCTTAGAATTCCTTGCTTTTTATAATCGTTATCTCACTGATATTTTTGGTACTTCATAAAGCATGTTAATAATTATTCTGGGACTTAGTTGCTTACATACTGCTAGTTTTAGTTGCTTACATATTTCCAGTTTGCGTTGACATAATTGGTTTAGTGGGCCAATATATTAAATGTTTCTATAAACAACTTTAATCTTTTTTTCTCTCGCTAGCTAATGGATGCAGTAATCATATTTATTTTACATTGTTCTCTTACTTTATTGCTAATTTACATGTAGGATAAGTCTTGGCGTGTGCGCTACATGGTTATCAATCAATTATATAAACTTTGTAAGGCTATAGGGCCAAAACCCACGAGTTATATATGTTGGATCCCATTTCCAGAGCCCAACATTCGGAATCATAAAACGTGAACATATTATCCTATAGGGTTAGTTTAATGAACCCTCATTTGCCATCATATCACAAGGGTGGTGTGTCCCCACCAGTCAAACACCAAAATCACAAATGGACCTCTTCAGAACAATTGTAGCTCTATGTCTCTAGTTCATTTTTCAACAAGAACCATCTCATTCGAAACTCTATAGATTAAGATATGCTTAAAAAGCCAAGGTATGTTCATAACCCAGTCATGCTCTCCC
>JANSVB020000018.1:1551612-1561673 GCA_025504935.2 Erythroxylum haughtii
CATGGACTTCATTAATTTGCTTATAGATCAATATCAATTCATAAATAATGAACACCAAATTAATGAAATATGCCTTTATTTATTCATAAAGTTTGTACACAACTTTATACAAAACGCGCTAAAGACGATTGCCTTTAGGGCACTATTCTAACACAATGAACTATGAAAACATTGCCTGAAACCTTAAGGAAAATATTGAAATGCTTAATGTTCATCAGTGATTTTGATGTGGGCTGTCCTTACATTAATATGAAGTTGTATCCTGATACTCATGGTTACTTGTTTTTTATCGAAGAGTTAGTAAAAGTGTTGCCAGTTAATTAGGTCTCACATAACTGAAACTTTTAATCCCATCATCTTTCATCTTGTTCTTTCTGACATAGCCCTGTATTAATTTTATGATCTTCAGGACCCTAACTTCTGGAAATACAGGCCTCTTTCTGAATTAATGATCCGTGCAGCTACAGATGATGTTCGATTTCTTCTTTGCATCTATCGGAAGATGATGGAGAAGCTGAACCCAAAATCAATATGGTATCTTGCTGTCCGTGGGGCACTTTATTGTCGATGTTTCTGCATGAATGACAATGACGATGCCTATGCTGATTGGCCATCTCTCCCTTCTATTCCAGGTATTATATATAAATGAAAGCCTTTACTCTACATGGTATATCGTTTTTTTGTTACATCATGAGCTAAGGGCCTGTTTGTTTCTATTTATGTTTTTGGTTTTTAAATTCAGTAAAGAAAAAGCTTGTTTGTTTGAGTTTATGATTTTTTTTTTAGTTTTTCTTAGTTTTCATAAATTTTGAAAACCATAAAAAGTGAATTTTATTTTCTGTTTTTTTTCATAATATGAATTACTATCAACTAAATATATATTATTTAATTATCTAATATTAATTATTAGTAAGATTATAAATAATTTAATTCAATATTATATATTTAATTATTAATAAGAATTGTAAATAATTTAATTCAGTTTTTCATAATTAGTTTAAATATTAAAGGACCCTTGAGTTATTGGTTTGTATACATCCTTAATCTCCTGCAACTTTTTTTGTTTGACTAATTTGATTTCTATTACCGGAAGAAACAGATTTGTCAACAGTGGAAAGAAGATGCTCTACGTTTAAGTAGATTGCTAATCATTCTAAAGTTTGTATTCATAGATGAACTTACATTGGAGAGCAATCCTCCCGAGGAGGAAATCCTTTCAGTCCTTCGTGTTCCTTGTGGAAAGATGGGATGTGTTATTGGAAGAAGAGGAGCTTCCATTTTGTCAATCAAGGAATCTTGCAAGTATTACTCTCAACTCAGTTGTGCACCCAATCCTCATTGGTCACTTCCTTACACATATGAACATTTGATCCTCTGGTTAATAATACCACTATGCTTTCCTGACATGTATACTTTTCAGTGCTGAAATTGTCATTGGAGGTGCAAAGGGTCCACCTGACATGGTAAGAATAGTTTAGATTGTGTTATTGTTGTTGCCTTTGAAATTAAACTCATAGGACTATATGAGGTTTCTTGAACTCTGTTTTTTATAGCGCATCTTCAAGAGAAATAAAATTGTATTTGCAAACCTAAGAAAGTCACGCCATCAAAATTTTCTTCAGAAAGTTATGTGAGATATGGTAAAAGACACAAGGTAGGTTTTCGAATATCTAAATATTTTTTATAGTAGAGCTTTTAATCTGTAAACATTGAGCTTAGACTTGGTTTCATAAAACATAAATATATTTAGGTAGAACTTTTAATCTGTAAACATTTCATAAAACACAGATTTTTAGCTGCATGATGCTGAATATTATTATTTTTTGTTTGTAGGTTTTCATAATTGGACCACTGAAACAAGTGAGGAAAGCAGAAGCCATGCTAAGGGGGAGGATGTTAGATGTATGATCCATCCATCAAATTTCAGCATAACAATAAAAATCGCTAACAAAACAAAATGTTTAGGCATTATTCAGGTCTATGTGCAAGATAATGATTATTAGCTCTCTTCCGAAGTTACAAAGTTTTCACGAAGTTACCATAATCCTGTCCGATATAGCTTTCCTTAAAAATGATTTTGAAAGGGAAACCTCAATGATTGTCGCACACCTTCGATTTGTAGTTTTGACAATTGATCTACTGGAATAGAATCGTGCCAGTACAAGAACGATGAAGAGGACAAAAAAAAAAAGAAACATAAGGGTTGGGAGAGGAGTCAGAGAGAGTGATATGTTATTTTTTTTAGTACAATGGAAAAATAAATTTAGCTAGCGGATAGCCCTACGATATTGGGTGCCCTGGTTGTCCCGAAGGAGGAGCGGCGAAAGGGACATAGGAGGTTCCGGTAGATAATGTAGCCCGGTGTCAGCATGAAAGGTGAGAGTTGCTAGGTAATCCGCACATTGATTTCCTTCCCGTGGCACGTGCTGGAGGAGGGAGAGTGATATGTTATTGCCATAGGATCGTTACTCGACGTATTTATGATAACCAATATTTGGAAGCATGTGCCCAGGTTGTTGGACCCTCAAAGTCTTGTTCATAAAGTTTAGCTTCCGGAAATTGCTTTTGAAGCTTCGCCAAAGCAATATTTGGAAAGCTGCGTCGTGTCCCCACTCATACCATCTGACCACTGAATTACTATCTGTGTTGCCGGTTTGTTGTTCCTATTAACCATCTTTTTTCATATAGTGGTCCATGTTCTGTGATGACCAAAGTTGACAGCATGAGATCCTTTTGGTTAAGACACATGGAAAATGGTATGAATTATAGTTTTTGTAGGCAATGCTACTTTGTTAGTTGCCTTGTCCACTTCAGAATTTTATATGGCTCATAATACAGGAGTTTATGATTAATCCTCTATAGTGAGTAAGCGTGGAAATGGATGGGGCTTGCTTGAGGCCTGATTGGGGCTAAGGTAACTCGAAGCTCGGTTTGGCTCAATTCGACCTGAATATTTTTAATTTTTTAAAATTAGAAAAGGAAAATAATGTTGATTTATCTTTGAAAAAATGCTCTTTATTTTGCTTGACTTGTTGATTTTAGACTTGGTCGAACAAGGCTCGGGCTTGTTTGTTAAACTTAAGTGAGTGTTGTTTGTATAAGTGTAACTTGAGTAATTCCCACTTTTTTACTTCAAATTCTTAGCTAGCTACTCACTTTTTAACTTGTTATTTCTTGGGTGTTGGGCTCTTTTTTTATGGAACTTATTTTTTTGCCCATGAAATATCCTAGGAAGGTCTTAATTATAGAAATGCACCTTTAAATCATCCACACCTAAACTAATCCTTGCTTGAACCAGATAAGTCCCTTGCGAGAGGCAAAGTTCTGACTCCAAGTTTTAAACAACTGCATACATGAGAGGGTTCGAATCTGCAACCTTACTTAAATCAGGAGAATCCTTTACCAACTCATCTGTACCTTGAGGTTTTTTTTTATATGGAACTTTGTCATAACAAGTGTAGTTTCTCTATGCCTTAAAGTTTGATCTACAATCTAAGAACTTGGAATCTCCAACTAAATATGGGATAAGAATTGCTAGGAATACCTATAGAAAACCCTAAATGGGGTTGAATCACTAGTTGAATAATAAGTAGTGTTGTATTACCATCCTATCAAAGGAATCTATTCACTCCATTTGTGTGGAGTTTTCTCACAAAAACACCTTAAATGAGTTATCAAGGTCTTATCGTTAACTTTTGTTTGTCGATTTGTTTGAGGGCAATAATTGTTGAATATTTTAAGCTAACCCTCTGTAATCTAAATAATTCTTACTAGAATTTACTAAAAAAGATTGGATCCCTGTCACTTATAATAGCTTTCGGAATGCCATGCAAATTAAAATATTTGAGGTTGAGTAGGGATGCTTCAAGGTAATGAAGTGAGTATATGTGGTGAATCTATCAACCACCACTAAAATCACTAAATTTCCTTTAAACATAGGAAATTCCTAAATGAAATTCAAGGTGAGCTCCCTTCAACTTCCCTCTGGGATGGCTAAAGGTTAAAATCATCCTAGGAATGTTGAAATGTCATATTTGTTTATTAGCAGAACATGGAAAGTTTAATGTGATTCTTTACATCCTTAGTGAAGCTTTTGCAACTTCTTAATGGTAGTTAACATCTCAAAATGACTTTCAGATGCGTCTTTATGTCCCATCTTGATTAGTTTTAGTTCTTAATTATGGATTAAACCTAATTATTATAGTTCTCTTTCATTTTAAAATCGTTCTCTCCACCTATAAGCCTATAACTTAATGGTCTCTGCATTGAGCTTCTTGATTAAATCCTAAATAGTAAGGTCATGTGTCCAACCTCTTTAATTTCCTCCACTAACATTGTCAACAAGTCTAAACTAGTGAGCCTTATAGGGCATTAGCTGTTAAATTCTCTTTTTTGTAAGGCATTAGCTATTAAATTCTCTTTTTTACTCTTAGATTACACTTCATAATTATATGCTAATTGCTTCAAAAGTCAAGTCTATTAGAAGTGTGTAGTGAAACATTGGTCTAGAAGATACTTAATACTTTTGTAATATGATTGTATAGTGAATGACTTTATATTAAGACAGTGATGCCAATAGTTGATAGCTTTGATCACAGCCAAAAACTCTTTTTCATATGTTGATAATCCTTGGTGTCTATCTGCCAAAATCTTGTTTATAATGCTATTAGATGTTTCTCCTATTGAATCACTACCTTGTTCTCATTTCACTCGCATTAGCTTCTATGACAAATAATTTAGAAAAAATCATTAAAAGGGTGATCACCGTAACAACAATCTTGACCCTTCCTTAAATGGTTCTTGTACCTCTTTATTCTAGTTCTAGTTTGAAGCATGCTGCTTCTTCAACAATTATCTTAATGGTCTAGCTTTCTCTCTATAATTCTTTATGAATATGTGATAATAGCCAATAATTCCTAGAAATCCTCTTAGTTCTTTGATATTCTTAAGATTAGACCATCATTGTTTCACAGGCACCTTCCTTATATTAACTGCTACTCTTTTCTCTAACTTCGAATACCCTAAGTGCTCCACTTATCTAACTCCAAACATGTATTTGCTCCTTCTAATGAACAATTGATCTTCTTAAAGTGTGTCCATGGTTTTACTTAAGTATTCTGGATGCGATTGGAAAGAGTTGCTATAGATGAATATATCATTAAAAAAAATACCAATCTAAATTACCTTAAGAAGGGCCTAAACATGTCATTCATCAAACATTGGAAGATAACGGGTGCATTGGATAATCTATCACAAGGAATTCATAATGGCCTTAATTTTAAAAGTTATCTTAAAGATGACTTCTGGTTCAACTTGATTTGGTGATAACATAACCTCAAGTCCAACTTTAAATACCAATTAAAGCCACGCTACTCATTTATGAGCTCTTCAATAAGGGGAGTTGGGAATTTATCCTTAATTGTATGTCTGTTGAGCTCACTGTAATTCATACACATGCACCATGGGTTATTTTTTTGTTAACTAAGACCACTTGTGAGGCAAAAGAGCTAGTTTTATGTTTGATAAATTCTTCTCTCATTACTTTTTATACATATTGCTCTATAACATCTTTTTGTGTTCTAGAAATGATGGCTTCAATAACCTCCTTCAAGTGGATTTGATGATTATGATTTTTGTTTGGCTCTTGAATACCTATGCATAATTAGCTAAGATCCATTTCATCAAAAGTGTTGAGCAAGTTTTATAATAATAAAACTCTCGATACTACAAGTATACAAATCGTATCTTATAGTGTCAAAGGTATAGTTCCCACTAGGACTATTAAACACCTAAAAAACTTAAAAAGAACTTTGTCTAACGTATTAAGAGTTTATTTGAATTAAAATAAATAACTGAAATTAAAACAGATAATAAAAGAAACAAGTAATCAATAATATAATTGAGTTGCTAGTGAAATTAAGATTGATCAAAGTTGAAGACTTAAGAACTATTCTATCCTTATTTCGTTTCCCTTGATCTTGTTGATTCAATTTATGTTTGATCCAATATATCCTAAAGTTTTGATTGCTCTCTCTCAAGATCTAATCAAGTAACCCTAATTGAATTTGATAGTTATACAATTGTAATATCTCGATTCACAAAACTACTCCTAACTTATTCAATCATGTAGATAATTAATTTCACAATTAAGATCTCTCTTCAATTGTTTGTTAATTTGATAATTGTAGGTCTATTAAGCTACCAACTCTCGTTGCGCACCTTAACACTAATGACTTGATCTACTATCTCGATTTGTTACTAAGCATAAGCATGATAATCATCACAAACATTCATCAATGTATTGAATTCAACAATAAATAAGGTTCACAAAATAATTCAAGAATAATCCCTAATCTGGATTTAGAAAATCATAATCATGTTTTATATAAGAAAAATCCAATTATTCAATCAAGGAAATGAAAGAAATAAAGAGAAAAAGAATAAAATTGATTAAAGTCTTGATCGAGAATGTTGTAATTTCTTTGAAGCTCTTCTTTAATCCTTGTCTTTGATTTGCTTTAATATAGTGATTGTTGCCTCTTTTTGGTATTTTTCATGTTCTTTTATAGTGAAGGTGCTAAGGTTGTGTCTAAGGTTTTCCCACTTTATTTAGTTCCAAAAATAGCCCTAAACTCTCAAAACTCACGCCTGACATGATACTGCTTTAAGTTGTTGATTGCTCTTTATCACAATCGTGATAGAGAACCGTTCAATGTAAATTGCTTTCGCTATGTATAATCGTGCCTTCCTTCAATCCACTTTGGAAGAAGAGGTAGGTTGTTAATGGATTTGTTTAAGGGAAAATGATAGCTTTGGGTCCATATCTACCTCTATTTTGTGGGTAGTATTGAAATACTTTTTGTTCTTCCTTCCAATCATTAAGGGCTTGAAAACAATCACAGAACATTTCTTATATAAGTTTTCACATTTCTTCCTTCAAAGCTCTGGTAAGTAAAGCATTGATTTTATCCATATTAATAGGTTTTCCCAATTTTTTCATGTTGGGCTCAAGAGGAGGTTTTCAAGGGCTTGTTTGTGTTGAGGTTTTAATGTTGGGTTTTTAAAGTCAGCTAGGGCTTTTTTTTAGCTTTTTGTCTAGTGGAAAAACTTTTATGTATAATAGAGGATTTTCCTGTGATGTGTACTAATGCTTTATGCTATTCGTCGAAGAGTTCTGCCATTGGTCTATTAAAAATCATATAAACTTTTACTTCTTTGAAATCCTCTTTGCGTTGAGAACTAGTAGATACTAGTGTGTATTTGGATAAAGAGGGTTGGATAATTTGCTATGGGGTAATAGGAGAAATAGTAGGTGCAGAGGTTGGTTGAGGTATTTGTTTTGGAGAAAGTTGTTTTTCGAGTAAAGTAATAGTAGTCCTTAACTGATTAATTTCTTTGGTTACCATTCCCATTTATTGTTGTAGTTTAATCAATTCGACTTCTTTCTTAGATAATGATTCCTTGAGACTCATAATGGCTGTTTCCATTCTCTAGTTAAGATACCTGCAAGACTGTTGTCATAAGATTTTATATAATGAATATGAAAATTATATTGATTTAATTATAATTGCCATCGAATTAGTCTTCCATGATTATAATTTGTTTTGATATTGTATTTAGTGAATCCACAAAGATATTTCGAAATTGTTTGAATAATAAATTCTATTGGGAATAAATCAATACACTATTTTCTCAAAGTTTAAAGATAGGCTAATGTTTCTTTTTCATGTATTGGATACTTGCTTTCAGCATAACTAAATGTTCTGTTTATATATTTGCACAATAAATATTGTTTTTGATTGGGTGGTCGTGCCAACAGGCATCCTGTCTATGTATCTATACTAGCATCAATTTGTACCAAGAGTACATCCTTTAGTAAATAATTATATAAGACGAGTAAATCCTTAAGAGATATTTCAATGCACATACTGCTTCTATATCCTCCGTAGTCCATTGCCACTAATGTTTTGCACTACATTTGAGTTGTAATTTTTTTCATTCTTTAGCAAGATTTAAAAAAAAACCTTGATTGGATATATAATTAAGTATTCCTAAAAATTGTTGTATATGAGTTCAATTTTTTAAATATCGGTAAATTGTTGTATTTTAAGAAAAATATTGGGTTGTAATTTTAAAAAGCCATTATGAAATTCGATGCCTAAATATTCAACATTTTGTTGTGCGATTTTAATTTTCTTTCTACTTAAAATTAATCCTTTTTCTTTACATCGTTGAAGGACAATTTTCACTTTTTTAAAATGATTTTCTTTATCCGTATTTGAAAAGATAATAATGTCATCGATATAAGCTAATGTAAAATCTTAGAATGGTTCTAAATTGTTATCCATAAAACGTTGATAAATATTAGGGACTTATTTTAAACCAAAAGGTAATACATTCCATTGGAAATGTTTTTAGAGAGAACAAGTAAAAGCAATTAATGGTTTTGTATTTTCGTGTAAATGTAGTTACCAATATCCAGATTTTTTATCCAAGGTGGTAAACCATTTATGCCCTTTTAATTTATTTATAATATAGTCTTTTTGAGGTAATTTATACTTATTATAATACTTTAAAACATATAACTGAAAAAATGGATCAATTACAATTTTATCTTCAAAATAATTTATATTTACAAAATGAAATAGAAACTTTACTTGATCAAGTTTGTAGTGAACATCCAATAGATCCAATTAAAAATACTAATACCCAACTCATTGAGATAAAATTAAAAGACCCTAAACAAGACACAAATATTCGAAATAATATCCTATACACTCAACAAGAAGTACAATAATTTATCTTTTTGCCCCCAAGGAAAGAAACAGTGTAAATGCTGGTTATGTGAAGAAGAAGGACATTGTGCTAACGAATGTCCTAAAAGAAAACAACCACCAAATCTTAATAAATATAAAGAAAAAGTTAATATGTTAAATTCAGCTTTACGATATAATTTAGAACTCATAGAATCCGACTATGAAACTGATTCTACTATCAATACTTTATATTATTATGAATCTCAAGAATTAGAATCAACAGACGAATACGAATACAACATTTACTCAAGTATAATTGCCATTCTAATAGGTAAATCAATCCCTTCTTGAAATGTTGATTTTAATAAAATCTGAATTGTAGATAAATATATATATCCGATTTTATATTGCTTATTCGTTGGGTATTTTCTGTAATTGTTTGTAAATTTGTTCTTGATCAATTAAATTTAGTCTAATATGTCCACTACATAGATCGATTCGAATTGGTGTTTCATGAACAATTTTACCATAAGAAATAATAATTTAGTCTATTTATTAAATTTATTAGAAGAGGATTATGTATATTTTGTCCAAATTTTAAGTTTAGTTGAGTTTTAGCTATTTGTTTTTATTTTTCTTTAGATAGTAAGGTGTTTATATGAAAATTACCAGTAAATTCGGTTAATTCTAAAGTATTGATATCTAATATATTTTGGTCTTCTATACTTGGTTGGTTTTCTATAATTATGTTGGTCATTTTTACTGACGATGATGATTTTGTAAAGTATTATTTAAATAGTTTAATTCTTGTATATAAAAATTATAGAGATTTTTAGCTAATTCTATTCGTTCTTTTATTGATTTTATTCCATTTTGATTACTAATAACAAATAATTATATCTGTCTTCATAATATTCTTTTTCGGTTTTATATTGATTAACTAAATTGTCAATATATAATATATGTTCTTGTACTTGTGTATAGAAATTGCAACTAGTATGATTCATTAAGATGTGTTATATAATGTTCTTTAAATTGATTATGTAAATATTTAGCATCTTCTTTTCCTAATTGATATAGTTCATTATGTCTATTAATTCTATTTTGATAAAGTTGGATTTCTTCAAGTGGTGCAACGATTAATTGAAGAAAATTATAAATGGCAATAGAAACTTGGATAAGTTTTCTACTAATGCTTAATTTAATAGAAAATACAGTAAATAAAGAACAAATAAATCAAATATAAAAAATAGTAGACTGAAAATTAGACCAAATAACCAACATAACCAAGGCCCAAAAATTGGT
>JANSVB020000018.1:1563310-1576657 GCA_025504935.2 Erythroxylum haughtii
ATTCAATGTAGACTTCCGATTTTGAGAAATGAAATGAGGAACAGTTGGTCAAAAAAAAATTGTAATTTCTTATGATGCTTTTTAAGTGAATAATGAGATGATTCCTTATGAAGTGAATGTAGTGTTCGAACGTAGCTCACCTTTAACGTAGGATATGTACCGGAATGACCTCCGGCCGTCCCAGTGTGTACCTTGCGGTAAGGGGGCGCTACATTCTTCATTCTTCAATTTCTTGTTCTATGCACTCATAAACATGTCAAACACATCTTAACGCATAAAACTAAAATCAAATTCATGCTCTAAATCACTCAAACGCTTAAAACATATACAAACACTAACAATAACACAATTCTAGGCCTATACATACGATAAATCATCTAGAAATAGTTAAATACCTAAAAAATACAATATAAACTACATAAATCAAAAACCACTTCATTGGTTCTCCTTGATGTCAACTGCTTGTAGTTGACATGCAATAGGATACGTTAATTGAATTATGAAGTTGTCTCCTCTTTAAATGCTTGAGAACCTTTTGAAATTATCTCCCTGAAACTATCTTAGATCCCTTGTTCAGATTGCCATTAAGAGTAACCAACTCCCCTTTCCATCTAAAAGTCAATATTCTTCTCCTGAAGTTGTATAAATAACATCCTTTAATCACAATAATCATTATATTCTTAATACCACATCACAACCTCCTAAAGCTATTATCAAAACATTGGCAGTGAATTGCAATCCTTGCATAAACCATGTGAAATTCATGCAGCGTCAATTATATGTTTGTTCTAATCCCCAACCGATGGTGATCTGGAAATGGTTTTACTTCCCTCACATCAGCGCATGTGTCGAAGTTCCCTTTATTGTTGAGTGCTCTCATGCCTCCTTTTAACACCCGAGTGCTCCCCTTAGTAGCCGTCATTGCCTCTTGCTTCCTAGCCAGTAGATAAACTTGTTGAAGCATATGATAAAGTCCATCAATTTCACAACTCCAATTCAGGGTTAAGTAATTTTAGGAAAAACCACCAAATAATCCTATGGAATGACAGTTGATTGGAGTAATGATTAAATTTGGCATATTACTCTTGAAATGACCCCCTCATGTTTTAACTCCTTAAAATTTTCCACCAAGTCATTGAAGATCAACGAACTCTCTCGATTCTACAGCTTCTACCGTACTTTTATTCTTCAGATAGAGCCGGTACCACTCCTAGACCAGCTCCTCTAAATGTATTGCTACCATTCCCACTTTTAAGTGTTTTGATGTATCGTCACGATAAAGAATTGCTTGCACAGATACAACCATAATTTGATATGCTCCTCATAAAATGCTGAAAATTCAATTATGCTAAACTTTGTTTTTTTTGGTTGCTCGTGAGATATCCTAGGAGGGTTCTAACTATGAGAAGACATTTTTAAGCCATCCATATCCAGACTAATCCCTGCTCGAGTCGAGTAGATCCCTTGCGAGAAGCAAAGCTTTTGCTCCAAGTTTTAAACGACTATATATATGAGGAGAGTTTGAATTCACAACCTCATTTAAGCCAAAAAAACCCCTTGCTAATTCACCTGTACCCGGGTTGCTAAACTTCTTTTTTGTGGGAGATTCAAGTAGTTGCTTATGTTTACTCTTATCAATGAATTTGATTATTCCCTGTTCTATGCCAAACCTTTGCATTGGATGAACATTGACTTGAGCTCAAACATCTCTCTCTTGTTTATCGACTCTATTCTACGTGTCTAGCAAAATCTTCTCATTCCGAGCTTGGGCCTCGAACAAACTTCTGACATTTTCGTCAATTCTCCCAGCTCAACTCCACGAGTCCTTGGGGCTATTTCTTTCTTGATCATGTTCGTTGCTCTTATATATCAAATTGTTTTAAGAATTAATGAATGAGAATAGAATCGTGCTCATCCGTTTTTAGATCTCCCACGATGCTTTTTATTCTGCAACATTTGTTGAGATTGTTACACATGCTCATTGAACCAAAGACACAGCAAAAACAGTGAGACAAACAGGTTTAACACTTATATTAGGATTAAAAATTAGGCTTCAGAGACTCGATTCCGAGCTATCATCACATTCAATCGTTCCATCTGATCGCACGTTAGTTTGTTTGTTCACTATTCTCATTATCCTGGTTCAGGCACTAGGGCAAGTTACCACAAAACTTGGATTACCATGCTCATTCAAAACCAGGTATGGTTTTAGTGTTTCCTGAAGATGTATCAGTTACAACTTAAAAATCTAACCCAATTTAAGGCTCATTGACTGCGCCTTAAATTGGTAGCGAACTCGTAAGACAGAAAATGATTTCTGTATAACGGTTGCCAATATTCAGGTACAAGCAGTTCCCTAAACTAGTAGTATTATAGATCAAATAAATACAATTACATCATGGCCAGCTGACATGAACTAAATGGACATCTGCAGGCAATCCGCATTACGAAATGATGGTATCCCACGATAGAATAAGATGCAGTAGCTAGTCTCGATGAACTTTACTCACGACTCATAAACAAGATTAACCACACAAGTAGCACGTAGCTTTGAATAGGTAAAGGAAACCGGAGAAGTTAATGGATCAAAGAATTAACAAATTCACTTTTTGAAACTGCCATGCTGATAGTGTTGGCCGCCAAGGTTTGAGAAAAAGTCATCTGCACCTGTCATCTGCGAAGCCTGCGATGTGAACCCAGACTTGCCAATACCAGTCCCTGTGCCCATAGCTTTCCCCATGTAAAATGTTGCTGGGAATTCCTTCTTCATTTCATCTTGCCCATCACTCAGATCGCCCACAACACCAACTCCTACCAGTGAAACTTTCTTGGCTGGCAAGGAATACACAAAGAGAAACCCATTCAATCTTATAGGGAAGATTTAACAAGGGGTTTTTAAAATCAATGGATTCTACAACATATAGTTGAATGGAAATATATAGAACCGAAGAAGTTTTTCGCAAGCAAACTACTTTGCGGTTAATGACAAGACTGTCAAACAGTAGTTGATTCTTAAGATCAACAACAACAAGAGGTCAACATTAATCGACTATGACTCTAGCTTAAATGCATTGTATCGAAAAACATGACAGGACGGTATTCGCAGCAATCTTGTAGCCCCATCCATAGGGTACATATATTTCAACTGACTCCTCCACCAGACTATTGCCCAGGATACAGTTCTCTTGCACAAGTGGAGAACAGTGAGATCAATGATACACACAATCCTCTGTGTCTAAGCAAAACCCTTTGACTTCATTTGCATGGATTTTATGGTTTTGCAATCAAGTATAGGCTCAATGGAAAAGCTTTCAAGTACAGGATGCAGAAATCAATCCTTTGTTTGAAATAAACGACAACCATGTGAGAGAAAGAATCATTTGGAAAGTTAAAGCCTGATAAGACCCATAACAAATAGCTGTCAGGTTCGGTTAATAAACGGGTTTGACATGCCTGTGATTATATTAATAGATCTTGCAACCATAACAATCTCTTATAAGGAGTTTTGGAAAGTCCTCTTACTAGGCATTATGAGAAGAATACAGAAATGAAAAATCAATTATTCTCGCACGAATTGATTGCCATGGTCAGACTTTTACCAGATTACTTTCTCAATCCCTGCTAAGCACTCATAGATGAAATGCTCAAATGGATTGCAAGTATGCATGCCTAAAGAAATAAGAATTGCTCATGTAAAGATATGCTTACGAGCAGATATATTAAGATCAATAATTCCACGGCTCAGTGAATCTGCCCATACTCCAGATTTCACCTGGAAATTTTCTTTCTTTTGCATTGATTTGGAGTCTGTCGAAGATGGTACATTCAAAATGTTGAAAGTGCCATCATTTTCAGAAGATTTTGTGGTTTCTGATGTAACCATATTGGAATTAGAAGTGAAAGCACCGAAAGGATCAGATTCATCAAAATTGTTCAAAGGAAGAGCAGCAAATGGATCAATAGTGGTATAGTTAACTGATGCAGATTTTGAAGCTTTAGTCTCTGGTTGCACAACTGGATCAATAGCTGAAAAGAAGTCAATCGTGGAAGGTACTGCAGAACTGTTGATAGGCTGAGAAGCAAACAGATCAACCTGAGGCTGCAGAACTCATCACACCTTTTTTTATTAGGACACAATAATTTAGCACCAACAATAGTAAGGTGTACATTAAGATAAAGGTATATGACCTCAGAATGGGGACTGGTTCCCTTTTCAACTTGCACTGGTGCTGATACAAAAGAAGCATCAGCAAAAAGATCAGTCTCTGATGAATCATCATTTTTGGGTGCAGATTCTGCTGGAACAGAGGGTGCATCCAAAAGGTCACCAACCAAACTTTCCCCAAACAAGTCTACTTTGTTAGTAACACGAGCAGCTGACTCTGTCAGGTAGAAGAAAATACAACAAATGAAGAAATGTATCTTTCTATCAGGTAAATATGAATCAATGGCAACAAGTCCACATTCATGAATGTTACAAGCAATCTTAGACAAGACCTTTTGTGCAGAAGCATGCCGTATATTTAAATTAGAGAATAGATGCATCTACATGAGAAACACATTGCAGAAAACAACAATTCTAGCAATTAAAAAGAAAAGATAGAAACAAGGTACAACATTGGGTTCTTTGTGATGCAATAAATTTACAACTCCAACAGCAACAATAATAGTCAGTTGTTTTCTCAAAAATAAAAATAACAGTCAGTTGCTCTAATATACTGCTATAGTATCTGCACAGAAAATTACCTATCACCAGATAGCATCAATGAAGTATCCCTCAATATCTATAGACTTGGCAAATCATCAGGGATGTTCATAGTTTGTTGGTATTGCATACATTCTGCTTTAGGACAGTTGGTGCTCATTTTCTACTTATGTGTAAGAACTGAACCAATAGAGTTCTAATACATTAGCTGAGGTAATGGTACATAGCTCAGACAAACCCTTTCTAGCATGTGTAGTTGGATGAAGCACAAAGGCATAGCATGTAAGACATTGTTTAGAGACTCACCAGTTGCAGAAGTCCCTCGAGGATCAAAATCATCATCGTCACCATAATTACTTGCCAGGGCACTGGAGTGTTGAGAAGGAAGCGAATTCTTCTCATCAGATTTGTATGGCTTGGCAGATGCTTTTGACGCAGTGTGTGACATTTTATTTTGATCCTTGCTGTTAAGCAAATGGACAGCAAAGTACAAAATTTACTAGCTTCAGGGACAAAGTCATGAACACTCAAGAATGAAATAGAATATGATAACTAGTTCATGTGCAACAAAAATGATGGCAAAAGATCATCAGCCAAAAAAAACCTAGACCACAAAGAGCATAGCACCATTAGATGAGAGGAAATGTCCTAAAAGAAAACTCATTACAAGTAGAATATGTAACTAACTACCACAAAAAGGCCTAAGAAAACATTTCCAATTTAACAAAAGCATAACCAATAGCTGGAAGTGATGGCTTAGTTTTGCTGGACAAGCAGAAGTTAGACTCATTTTCAGTATGTTCAGAATGGAAATATTGGTCAAAATCGTACAGGTCAAACTTAAATGAAAAGATATTGATGCCATGGGCCCCTTATTATGTGATGAAACTTACTATAAGTCAATCTCAATAATGTTCTTACAACTACTTTATCTATTAATCATCAAAATACAAGCATACGTCTTTATGGGCAAGTTTATTAAGATCTTCAGTAGAAAAGTGCCACGAACTCAGACCTGCCAATATGTTCAGAGCTGATCTTTGAGTTTCGTTGGTCACTACTCACATCACCTCGTCTTGACCTTCCATACTTATTGTTATCTGTCTTTTCTTCTGTATAGTAATCCGTGTCTTTATAAGTATCTCTATAGTCACTTTCTCTTGAACTGCCATACCTATCACTACTCTGGAAACTGCCACCACTATATGATGCTGACCCTGACTTATAAGTTAACCCTGTAGAAGAGAGACCAAAGTACCTGGAAAAATAGTGGCAAACCGAAAATCCGATTACCAAAATGCTAATTTCAAACGTGACACCAGTAACTTCAAGAGTGAACTTACTTGTCACGGTTTGCAGAGGCTTTATTTCTGGTTTCTTGTATTTTCTCCTTATCATTCAAAAGGGAAACAATGTTTTCAGCCTTCTTCCTAACGTTTAGTCCAACATCCTTCCCACTGGGCTCAGCGTATTCAAAACTTGAAAGTGACTGAAGCAGTAAGGCACAGATAGGATAAAATTACGTCAAATTTACCACTCGATTCCCAATTCTTGAGAAATGAAATAAGCATCAACAATTCAATTTGACTACAATAAAAAGATTCTCACTGAAATCTGAAATGTGTGCTCTATTATGTCATCAAATGCACGTTCAGACCCATGTGCCACCAGATACTCGATAACAGCCAACGCCTGATACCAGCCAAATCAAACGTAAAGTCAGTACAATGTCTGCAAAGAAATAACATTGAAAGTCTACACATGTTACTATTCATATTATCTAAACGTCTTCGTCGAGTGTGAAAAGGCTTTACCTTATACACAAGACGCCAATTCTTGCCTGTCTCAGTCAATCTAGTCCAAAGAACATTCATAACCATCTGACACTCTGTGCTAATAGTCACAATGATATGAACAATATACATAAGAAAAGTAGCTAATCTTACTATTTTTATAATGGAACTAACAATCTGCTACTAAAGTTACAACGAAAGCAAAAAGGTCTGCTAGAAAAAGGACATGAGAAAAACTTGTGGGAATTGAAATAAGTTTCTTAAGTTTACAATTTCTTAGTTGCCTGTGCAATCTCTGCCAATACAGTGCCATGCGGACCCCAAGGCTCATCATCGGTTGCATCCAACACCTGCATTGATATGCTCTCAGTTCATAAAATGGAAAAACGGACAAACTTGAACATAAAACTCGCATATTCTAATTGAGTAATAGTAGAATGGTGATAAATAAGACGAAGAAATGAATTAATTTAAATTTCTTAGTGTTTGGAGACCTAAACTAAAAGATCAAGTAAGAAAATTATAATGATATCGAAGTGAAAAAAAATTATATCATCACATCCCGTGACACTTTGGCGCAAGATCTCTATGAATTGAAATCCTCAGATTGTGCTCATGGTATGAGAAAATGTTCAGGAGACAACACTACATAACTTACAGAAACTAATGACCATCAGAAAATGAAAAGGCAAATTCAGAAAAATTATGCAGACGAATGCAGCACCTTCTGTTCGATTTCAGGAACCTTTAAGACCTTGAGATTAACCTCCCTCTTTCTGGAAATCCAATGGGAAGAAAAGAAAATGACAAAGCAATCAATGACATAAGGAATTGAATGGTAGATCAGAGAAAGGAAAATAGAGAGAAGCGAAAAACCCACATTTCACGAACTGTTTGGTCGAAGACCTTAATAAAATCCATGATTACAGATCTGTTGATTAGGGTGGAGAACAACGAATAAACGATGAACAGCAGAAATTCACAGATCTGCAGGAAGTAGAGATTGATAAAAAAAAATGCAGCCTTTGAAATTGAAAGAAAAACAAAAAGGAACAGCAGGAGAAGGAGAAAAGAGGATGAACCTTTTAATGCTGCAGATCTTTGCTCTGGACTTTGGAGGGGCTCGTTGCAGAAAGGTAGTTAGGCTTAGGAACGCGATATGGTTATAAAGGTACAAATTATTGGGCTTTTTCCCTTTTTCTTTTTATGAGATGGGCCATCGATTCAATCTGAGAACATTTTTAAAAATCAAATCTGATAAATTTTTTATAAATTTATATTTGATAAAACTTGAATTATTAAATTAACTTAATTAATATTACATATTTGCATGACATTAATTTACTGTCAAATACAAGAAAAGAATAAAATACAAAGCCATAATCAAATTAAAGTGAGATACAAATCTTTGTTTATGTTATTATCGCAGGGATTCATAATCTACTAAAATAATTGAGCTTCTGTTTAGTTTTACTTCTATTTTTTTTGTTATAATTTTTTATTTTTATTTTCAACTTTTTGTTTATATTTTTAAATAAAAACAAAAACATGTTTAGTTGTTAATATTAATATAGTTATATTTTTATTACTGATAATAATTATATATTAGATAAAACTTAATTACATATTAGATAAGTATGCTCCCAATCCCCCTTCAACCTTTGGCTTGCAAGCCTCATTGCACTTTCCATCCCTCTCCTATTTCCCATTCCAATATATAAGAACATCCTCATAAGACTTTTCAGTGTTTTTACCACCCTTTTTTATAAGAGAAAAGTTTAAGGATTGGTAAATATGCATGAAAATTTAATACTTTTTTTATCAACAATAACCTAGGTCCTTAATCTCTATTAGACCTTATCTATAAGAGGAATACAATCCCTATATTGGAGTTTCTTAGTGGATAGAGGCAACCTAAAATAAGCAAAAGGGGGGCTTTTAATTTTCAAACTAGATATAGATGATGGCTTTTTTTTTCTAACTGGGATGCACTACTCGATACCATCATATAACATTTTTCATATTTGATATTTAATCCTATAAAATTTTTAAAGGTAATTAGGGCTTTAATTAGAATAACCATAACTCTTTCATTAGCTTTAGAGAATAGAATTAGGTCATCATCAAACTCCATGCTAAACAATACAACTTTACTACACTTGTTATGATATTTAAAACCTACTTTTAGTGCAATGTTGTGTTTGATTAGTCTGTTTAAAGCTTCCATATATTGAATGACTATGTAAAGGAAAATTGGATCCTCTTGTCTCAAGCCTTTACCTCATTTAAAGAGATTTGTAAGTTCCCTATTGATTAAGACACTAAAAGATGTACTAGTGATACACAATTTCAACCAAAGCCTAAACTTTTCAAGGAAGCCAAATCCTTGAATTGTTTGGAGGATGAAATCATAGCTTACTGAATCATAGGCCTTATGGAAGTCCACTTTTTTTTTTGAAAAAATTAAAATTAAATTCTATGCAAGATGGGATTTTTGAGCATTTACACCAATAATTATCCATTAGATGGGATGTAATAAAAAACACAAAATAGTATGCTTTCTACATACTAAAGATTGTTCAAGATCACCTTTGAGCCTCGTTTACTATTGGATATTTTTCCTATTCACCACTATAAGGCCATCTAGGGTCCATGTCTAGACACTACTTCTCCATGTGCACACTTTACTAATTGTCTGGTTCATCACAACCTTATTTCCTCTCAAGGTACCACCCTAAATTCTTTCATCGCACTTTAATTTCCTGATCTGTATACACATATTAAACTGTAAGTGTATTTCTTCTTTCAGTTTGTTGTACACTAACTCATTCTTTATTTTCTAAAGGTCTTTCTTAATAGTTGGCTCCACCATTTAAGCTCCATGCTGGTTCTATCTTCCCTAACTTTGTGCTATAACCATTACACTACTCTGCATTTGTTCACCTGTGAGAGTCCATACTCATAATCTTTATACCACTATTGTTTACTTATTTTTTTATATTAATTTACATGATTCCTCCATAATATTCTAGAACATGTTGTGGACATGTATCTTTAACAATTATGATATAGATGCTTGACTTAGTTAATTGCTCCATTCCTTATGGTTTTATCCAATTTTCCATGACATAGCTCATAGCTAACAATTTATTATAATTTCTACGCGCTGGGTTCACTAAAATATGCTCCTTTGTCCACTAAACTGTTTCATTAGGAAGCTAATATGTTGATTTCTCTATACCTTTATAGCACCTTCCATTTCTTTCAGCCCATAGTTTGTAAAGGCAAGCTCCAAAAGCTATCAGTATAAGGGACTTATCCTTTCTTTGTGTAGTGTTAGATAGAAGACAAAATATAACTTCATGAAATTGGTCTCCGGTTCTATCCTATTGGCATAGTCTCTTAACTATGCTCTATACTACATTAGGGTATTTATATCTAAAGAAAATATGTTCAATAGATTTTACATTTCCTTTACATAAAAGGCATATGTTGGTCATATATAGGGATTGCAATGTATCAAGAGTGTTAAATCCTTTTTTCTTTTCTAATAACTATATATGGAATGATACTTTAGGTAGAAGACACATGTCCAATATGTTCTTGTTTCATTCTTAATAGCTCCCTCTTGGTTTTAATACCTCTTTAAATTATTGATTAGTATAATGGCATAAGCCTCATCCTATCTATTTATTCATCAACTTTTTTTAGCTCTGGTCTACAGGAAGGCAATTATTGTTCAACTAACTCGAGTACTCCTCTCTACCACTTTCAGTACTCCTCTCTACCACTTTCCGTATAGTCATTCATTCACCTTAGCATTATTTAGGAATTAACTCATTAATGGGATGCATTTTTGGATTCAAAATAGTGGGCTTGTTAGGCTTCAATTATCAAAGAAAATTAATGTAGTTTTATAATTTCCCATTAAACTTGATTTTACTTTCCATAAATTCTCTCATCTTAGGTAGTTGATTGATACACCAAGAATATAAGGGTTGCAATTGATTTCCCATAGGCTCTATTCTTTAGGATGTAGATATGTAGCCATTTAATCCATAAGGCATCTTTATCCTTTATTAATCTCCATAGTCTATTTCCGA
Source organism: Erythroxylum haughtii (assembly GCA_025504935.2). Lineage (NCBI taxonomy): Eukaryota > Viridiplantae > Streptophyta > Magnoliopsida > Malpighiales > Erythroxylaceae > Erythroxylum > Erythroxylum haughtii. The sequence continues at coordinate 1,573,912 of JANSVB020000018.1, forward strand.
ATATTCCTTATTAGTTAACATGATATGGGCAATTCCTAAACCCCCTTCAACCATAGGTCTACAAAGCTCACTCTAAGCTACCATTTTTTGGTACTTCCCTTCCTTTGCACTAGCCTATAAAGACCCTTTGATAATCTTCTGTATTATTTTAATAACTCCCTTGGTCAAAAAGAAATGTGAGGACCATTATATATGCACGGTTGATGACTAATTTGATCAATTGTAATCTTATAGCATGAGATAGTTTTTTGTTATACCCCATACTCAACCTCTTATATAATTTTTCAGTTAAAGGGATGCATTTAGAGAATTGTAGCCTTTTTGTTGTTAGAGAAAGCCATAAGTACTTGAAAGGGGAATGTTCAATCCTTAGACCAACAATTTAAGAGAACTTTTATGAGATTTGCATTACACTACCAGATAATACTAAATAACTCTTTTCATTATTTAGTATTAGTCCTGATAACTCATAAAAAGTATATAAGGTAGACATGAGAGAACTTATTGAACCTTTATCAACTCAAGGCAACATTAATAAGTCATCTGTAAAAGTCAGGAAAGTGATTTTACGCTCCTTACACCTACTTTGAAACTTGAATGAATGATCATTACAAGTATTGAACTTAACCAACCTTATGAAGACCTCCAAGCACAATATAAATAGGTATGGGGAGCTAAGATCTCCTTACTTCAAAACCCTCTTCAACTTTGAAAACTTGGGTGGTTCCCTATTAACTAAAACTGTTGATGAGACTTTGGTCACATATAACATTATCCACTAAAATTTTGTAGGGAAACCAAAAGCATCTAATACTTATTTTTAAAACTCCTAATTAATTGAGTCATAGGCTATGTTAAAGTCTATTTTGATAGCAAGGGGTTTCTTTTAAAGTAGCTTTTTAGTAGTTCTTGGATAAGAAGTGTAATATCCCTAATTTATCTTCCTTACAAAAAAGAACCTTGAGGATGGTACACTATATTCTTCATAACCTTTTTCAATCTTTTTACAAGAATTTTTACTATAATTTTGTAAATAAATAACAACATGCTATTTGTCTAAACTTACTAAGGGAGTTAGGTATATTTACCTTTGGGATAAGGCATAAGAATGTCTTGTTAATCTCTCATCTTGTTCTTCTCAAATACTTCCAATACATCTTTACTCTCTAAGAGCCTTATTTAAGGCTAGGCCTTCTGGAAAAAAAAATACTCCATTTAGTCCATTAGGGCTAGAGGTTTGTAAGGCTTAACTCATATGCCACATGATCAATGTTACTGATCTCCTTAAGGGTAAACTATTTTCTTATGAATAGTCTAAAAGATAGATCTACTAACTACTGGAGTACCAAAGGCACTTCTAAAATATTTAAGAGCTTCCTCTTTAAGGTCATTTTGAGAGTTACATTCCCTTCCCATTTTTCAGAGAGAATATCCTGTTATGATTTCTCCATTCGAATATGAACCTATGAAAATAACTGATGTTTCTATCCCTTGATAGGATCTATTTCAATCTCACCCTTTGTTTTAGGAAATTAATGGTCTCTTTTAACTATATAATGAATATTAGTCCTTTCTCCTATTCATTTAGCTAAAATAAATTCCCTAAGTGTCTATAAACCTCCTTTTGTATCTCCCTTAACTTTGTTTTAGTTTCAGTGACTAGTTGAAGGGTATTAAATCCTTGCCACCTTTGAGTTTCTTCAGTTCTTCTTTGATCTTGACTAGTTTCCACATACACACATAAGTTTTATGCCCATTAATAAGATATTCCATTCCCCTCTTAACTTCTTAAGTAAAATTTTCAAACTCAGCTAAGTAATTATTATACCTAAAGGGTAAACATCTTTTGGATTTGGAGAATTTGTCCTAAACCAAAATGGGGATGTGGCTAAAAATGGTTAAGTTTAGAAAGGAAACCTTGATATGAGGAAATTTGATCAACCATTCACAGTTGGCCAACGCTTTATACGATGTCATCATAATATTTAATCTATCAGCCTATTTATTGCTCCATGAGTAAAAGAAACTGTCATGCCTTCCACACACACTTATGAATCATTTGAGAAGTTCCTCACATAGGAATTTCCTATAACTTTCAAGGGATACATTATAATACTGAATTTGCTTATTATCAACTGAAGGGAGTTGACCCGTTGATGAATATTTTGAAGATCTTGCCATAAATTTTTACTTTGATAATTAGAATTATAAATTTAAGTAAGTGCAATTATGGTGTTTTCTAGTAGGAACTCTACTTGTAGGTAAATTTGTAGATTACTAGAGTTGATAATATCAACCTTGACACTTTTTGTATTAATAAAAAGTGTTATCCTATTATAATGATGAAATTGGTGGTTTAAGACAAAATTTTAGGGATTTCCTGCAAATTTAAGTTTCTACAAATTCTTACTACTTAATTTGGTTCCCTACAAGCCTATCTACTTGGTTTATTCTCCAAAATAAATCCCTTTAGGGAAAATTTTTATTTTTAAATCTCCTTAGCCCTAGCTCTTCTTCCTAGTTTCCTTTTATTGTTAGGTTTAAATCCCTCATTTATAAGCTCATTGATATATGGACATTCCTGGCAATTTCTTCCCATTTCTACATCCATATTCAACACCAAACACCTTTGCCTTTGTCTTCCTTGGTTGGAATAGAAGTACTATTGGTGTTGGACCCCGAATTTTATTGAAAATTAGAAATATTCAAAAAGTGAATGAGTTGATTGAAATAGAGTTGAAAAGCA
>JANSVB020000018.1:1581163-1602896 GCA_025504935.2 Erythroxylum haughtii
GATATATAATGCTCACACAAATAAAACCAAACTCTTTTGTTTTATTAATAATAAATATTTTCATTACAAAACTATAATTGAAGAAGATAAAGTTACATGTAAATATATTTGCTTTCCAGGGCACTATATTTACATAACTCCAACAATACTGGGGAGGAGAAATACAAAAAATATCCTTCCTGAGGGATGGGAATGAAAAACTCCTCACCAGTAGTGAACAGATAAATGTAGAATCCTATAATTTCTTCTATAATAATATTGGCACGACAAGAAGTGAAAAGTACCTTATTTTCCTTAATCACACAAAAGGCCCCTAGTCCTAAAGATTACAATGCACACTTCTATCAAAAAACTTAGGATCAAACTAAACTTATGGTCATATACGTAGTGCTGGAATTTTTCAAGAATGGTAGGATGTTGAACTAATTAAAAAAGACTTTTATCTTCTTGATCCGTAAGGTAACCTCCCCTAATTCTATAAGGGACTATAGGCCAATTTCTTGTTGTAATGTTATTAAGAGTGAAACTAGTCATTAAACGACTAGATGATAGCTTTCAAGGATCTTTAATAAAAGGAAGATATAATTGAGATAGCATTCTCCTAGTATATAAACTACTCAATGGTTATAATAGAAGTAAAATAGCTAGGAAATGTGCTATAAAGGTAGATTTCCAGACGGCCTTTAATTCCCTATATTGGAACTTCCTAATGAATACCTTGTATGCCTTTGGCTTCCTTGATCTTTATCAATTAGATAGGTTAGTGTGTTACTACTATTTCCTATAAAATCTTAGTTAATACAAACCCATTATATTGGTTTGGTGAGCTGGGGGACTAAGAATAGGAGATCCATTATCCTATTACCTTTTCATCCTAGCCATGTAGGTTCTATTGAGAATGATGAAAAACTTAGCAAATCAAGGGAAAATCAAATTGGACTCTAATTGCAAACCACAAAAATATTGTCTCACCCTCCTTTATAGATGATCTATTGATGTGAAAGCATTAGTTCTATTACTACCTTAGTGTTTCCTTGAAGTCTTTTAAAAAACTATCTAGTTTTACTATGAATAAAAATAAGAGTTAGCTCCTAATCTTAAGAGGGGCAGAACCTCTAGCTAACTCTCTAACATCCCTAACTAGTTTAAATTAGAGCAAGCCTTGTATAACCTATCTATGAATCCCTAAGAACAAAAAAAAACCCACTTTATAAACTTCAAACCACTTTTGAAAAGGATACAAGGGACACTAGCAAGTCGTAAAGTAGATTTTTGTCATTTTTAGGTAGAACACAATCGATAAGATCAATATAAAGCAACCTATACGTATGTTAGAAATCACACCTATAATTATACAAAAACTTGATAAAGGCTATTAATAGAATACTGAATAGGGTTATTTGGTATGGCAAAGCAAAAGGCAAAGCCTTAATTAATTCAAATGGGAGAAGGCTTGTAAAACCAAGAAGCAAGGGGGATTAGGAATCCTATTTATAAGGATTTCTAATCAAGTACAAGTGTTAAAAATAGTATGGAGGTTTTTTAAAGATAAATATACACTTTGGGTTAGATGGGTGCATTCTTATTATGATAACCAATGTAATATAAGGAATTAGAAGGTTAAAACTGATAACTCCTAAACCGTAAAGAACATACTAGCACTTAGGCAATTCCATAAAAAGGACTTCCTGTGTAGAATATGAGATGGAGGCTTTGTCTTATTATGTATGATAATTGGTCCAATCTAATACCATTATCAGTGGCCTGAGATATAAGGACCTTGAGGAGCAAATTGGGTCATAAGGCCATAATACAAGATGCAATTACACTTCACTACCAGTCAATCTTTAGACCAGAGCATGCTAATCAATATTTGATAAGCTCAAATCCCCAAATTATGGACCAGATATACTGGAAACATCACTAAGTAGGCAAATTTGTGAACAAATCACGCAAGAGATCTTTAAGAAACAACCTACCTTATGTAAAGTGGGCCAACCTTGTCTAGCTCGAGTTTGCATATCCATAGGCTTCAATCACAACATAGTTTATTATTTAAAGGACAACTTAACACCAAGGATAGACTGAGTAAATACATGAATATCTAAAATTTTATGCTCTTCATCTACAAAAATTAGAAATTATGAACCACTAACAATTTAAATTCAATTACTTAAAAATGTTTGTGAGTATGCTTATGCAATTCGAGGTTATACCATTACAGTCTTAAAATTGGAAGGAAATACTTATATGGTACTACAAAAATAAAAATATAAGGGATCTAGATTGGCTCATCTCCAAAATGGAACTATATAATGCAGTGAATGCCTTATGGAATGGGAGGAACCAATGTGTACTTAGTAAATAGGAGAAGCAAGTGTGACTCTAATTCATGCAATCATCAACAATATAAGGGAGTAGATCCTAATTCACAACCTGAATAGGATTTGCTCCTTCAATAAAGTTCAAAAAATGAGTTTACCCATATATGGCATTGGAAGGATTAAGGCTATGTTATACGACATCATAATAAGAAGAAATGGAAGTTATGCTTGTGCAAAACTACATTAGAAAGGACTAAATGACACTGTTTAATGGTGGAACTATCAAGAAAATCCTAATGTAATACTATAGCAAATTGTGTTTAACTCTAAAGTTAAAGGCATTACTTGTAAGAGACCATATACATATTTTTTTAAAATGGGATTTTTTTAATTTTTAAAAAAATTGATCACTTTCAAAATTCATATTACTTTTAAAAATTTTAAATAAAATTTTTAAAAACATAATAAATTTGATGATCATTATAAGAATAACATAAATAATTATTATCACTAAATTAAAAGAATTTTTTTCCTTCCCTAATATTTGTGACCTTTAAAAATTATAATTACTCCTTTTGGAAAGTAAAATGTTGTAAATTGGAAATTTTTATCAAGTTACAAAGGCCGAAGCCTAGTTGCATGATTACAAAAAGAAATAAATACAAGTAATATAAGTAATAGCTTAATTATTGCAAAATAAGGCCCCTGAGATGTCTAAGGCTACAACTATGTTATATTAAACACTTAGTAACATCCATCAAGGTTTTGAACATCCCTTTGAGAGATATAGCCTAATAGATACTACTTAGTCTTTTCTTAGATTAAGGTCTTAATACATTCTTCACTCAGCTTTAAATTCTGCTACTTTTTTGTGCTAGGGCCTGACTTTATTTAATTTCGTTCTGCATTATTCTCTTTTAATACTATATTGATTGTTCTTGCTTTATGGTGGTTGTTGTCAATATTTATCTTAGTCTCTATATCATTGTTATATCCCTAGTAATGTTGAGGTTGATACAATTTATTGTAGCAATTTTCCTAATGATGTTTAAGGTATTATAAGTTCATATGTCACATTCATTAGATTGGTTTTGAAATATCATGACGTTCCTTTCTATCCATAATGTATAAACATGATAACTTTATGTTATTTTAAAGAAAGTAAAGTCATTTTTATTGGTAAAATTTAGCTTGCTTGACCAATCTATGATTCATATGTAATCTATTTATGGACAATTGATATTACATCTTGCCAAGATTTCAAACTAGGTGATTAAAGAGAAGGGGCAACTAAAGAGTAAGTGATTGGTTGTTAGTATGCCTTGTCTACAAAGTTCAAAGCTAAGATTGCTTTTTTGATCCTTTTCTTATTTATTATTCTTAATTTTTTATGGCAAGTTAAAAGATGATGAATAATTTTGGTAAATTTTACCTAACTAGACCTATTTATACCTGATCACTTAAACAGCAAGCTCTTTAAACATAATCAAACATTATTTGTTGATGAATTTCAATGATTTATGTTGTACCAAATAACGGTGTCATTTTTCCTTAGGATAAGATGATAGGGGGAATGTTAACCATTAGTGAGGAGAGTCCTCTAGTTTAGTAGTGCCAACGACCTCTATTATAATCCTTTTCACTTTTTCTTGGTCAGGTAATAGGTGCCTTATACTCCTCATAACTTTAACTAACTGCAAGGAATATAGTGAGCTCTAGTTTTCATACTAGAATTCATTATCAAGACCATTCTTTATAATGTTTTCTTTATATACTAAGCTTTTCCCTCATTCTCATTATTTGGTTTAAAGTGCATAAAGTAGATATATTAGGCTTAATTTTATAGAAACTTATGCCTCTTAGGACATGTATGTGCTTCTATTAGGCCTAATGAAATTGTTTTTAATTAAAAAGCCTCTAGATCCTCTTTGCTTGGAGAATATTGTTCTTATCTTTAATAAGAGTAATTTCAACTTTCCCTTCTTCCTTTGGTGTTGATGGCTTAGCATATATGATTTTGGTACTAGTTATATTGGTCACTACTCTTTGTTAGGGAAATATCGCAAGGATTTTTCTATTTCTTTAACCATTTTTTTAGCATTAGCCGTTAGCAATTATATATATTAAGATTTTTAAGAATGGACGTAATTAGTTATAGCATATGTGTATATGAGAGTTGTCTATTGATCCAAATACTAATTATTTTGTGGAATGAGTTGAAGACGGTTGACAATCCCTAAAAGTGAGACTTTTAGTGGTTATTGAAATTCCCAAGTAAATGAAAGGAGATTCTTTGATTTGTATCTTTAAACCCTAGTGACGCTACTTTATACAGCTTAGGCTTTATTAGTGATAAAGAGATGGCTTTTTCTAATTTTAATTGTAAGACCAGATAAACTTGTAAGTATGCAAAGAATTCATAAGTAATTTAATTGATTGAGTATTATGTCCACTTAAGACGATATCATTAACAAATAACTGATTAACCAATTGCATATTCTTACATTTTTTATGATATATAAAGTTGCCCATTCTAACTTATATTATGTTTAAAAAGCCTTGTAAGGAGCTCGATAAATATGGTGAATAAGTAGGATGAAAAGGGGTCATTATATCTCAGACCTTTGGCTCCCTTAGTGACTGGTGGAGGCTCACCATTGATTAAGATACTGAAGGATGTGGTTACAATACATTAATCAATCTAATTATTGAATATTAATAGGAAGTTAAATGCTTCAAGGTTATCAAAAACAAAATTCCAGATCACTATATCAAATATCTTATTAAAATTGATTTTTATTGCACAAATTTTGTTTGAGGACTTCCTATTATAGTTTCTAAACAATTCTTATGCTATTAAGATGTTGTCACATATTGGTTTGAACTGTATGAGAACTCCTTAAATTGGAGATGATTTTAAAAACGAATCTCAATATGAGGAAATCATCTTCCATATGATGTTGCACAATATGTTATAACAAGTTATTAACCTTAATTCTTATAAGGAAGATGGGATGGACACGTAGGGATATCTTTTTTAATTTCTTTTAACACTTTGTTCCCTTTGAAAAACTATGTATTGTACTTATAACTTGATCACCTACTAGATTCTAACTTTTTTGAAAGACGAGTGCATTTAGTCCATATGATCTTGTGGCTTTGTGAATATTAAGGCTAAATAGAACTTCGTAAACATATTCCCTATTGAAAAGATTATATAAGGCAATTGCTTGTTTGTTAGAGATTGAGATCTGGATGAATTCTTCTATATATTGTAGAGATGAGCAAACATTATTAACTAGACCTAATATGTTTTGAAAGCAATTCAAGACTAGATTCATTATCTCTTTATGATTCTATATGGTTTTCCCCTCCTGGTCAGCTATGGAGGAGATCTTTTTAATATTTCTCGTAACTAAGATTGCATTGTTGAAGTAGAATATATGTTTCTCCCATCCTTTAACCATTAGACTCTTGATTTTTGCCTCATATGTGAGTTGTGCACTTTTATGACTTAAGTAGAGTTTACTATGGGTAGCTTTAAGGGTCTCATTATTGGTTTCAAATAGAGGCTCTTTTGTACCTAGTTGATTGTTTCACTAGATGCCTAGATTGCTACGATTGTGCCATTGAAGTTTTTCTTATAAGAGCCTTGATCTCCTATTTCATATATTGAAGTTTTCTAGCATATTTAAAAGCTTCTAACCTTTGAATATTGAGAGATATTCACTTTGACAATGTTTCCTCATATCCCTCTAAGTTGATTAAGTATTTATTGAATCTAAAGGGTGAGTTTGTAATATTTTGATCAGTTAGGCTATGAATATCAATAGGGCAGTGATTAGAACATAGGTTATTACTAAAGTGTGCAATGATTATTGAAGGGAATTCAGTAATCTAAAGGGAATTAGTAAGGGATCTATCATGTTTTTATGCAATAATTATTAAAGGGAATTCAGTAATCTAAAGACAATAAACAAGTGCTTTATCAAGTTTTCTTCGAAGGAAACATTTCCTACCTTTCTTGTTACTCTAAGTGTAATGATCTCATTATATGTAAAATCAATATACCCACACGACTCATTCAATTTCTAAAGCTTGTGCTCACATGCTTACGACTTAAATTGCGACCATTTATATATTGGGAGAATACTGCAATGTTAAAATACCCTATTAGCATACAGTGAACTTTGATGCCTATGTAAATGGGTTTCTATTTATTCTAGAGAAGAATTCTCTAGAATGCATGGTTGGTAACATATATAAAGATGAAACAAATTACATTTTGGTTAGGAATGAAGTTTGAGGAGATATGGACAAGCTGATCAAATGAATTTGTTTGGATAATTCTTACTTTGATACTTTTGTAAGTTAAAGTAATCCTATAATTAAAGTGATGCTGATGATTAAAGATTTATGTGATATTAAGGTCATCGTAGGTTTCCATGCTTTCTTCTATTGTCAGTAGATCGCAGGTTTTCTTTGATAATTGTTTAAATTAATGCATTATTATTATTAATTAGCAAGAAAGTACAACCTTAAAAGGCTTGAATTGTCAAAAAGGAGAGATGTGTCTCTATTCCCCTTGCTATCATGTTCAATCTGCATTAGAGAATAATTTTCAGGTATAACTGTTCCTTATCTCTTTTCTTTCGTTTGGAATTCTTGTATTCCTTTTTTGTTTTTCTTTGATAGTCGATGGTCACTTTAAGTTATCTTCTTCATCTACTTTTAGAAAGGGAATTGAGTTAGGTAGTTTAATACCAGGCTTTACTTAAAAATAAATCCTTGCACACAAAATTCTTCCTATCTTTATATAATAGTGAAAATTTTAAATTTCTATTCTCCCTATACACATGTATAATTAACTAGTATTGAAATCATACCAAAAACTTATTTATAGGAACATGAAATTTGGTATTATGCTATAAACACTAAGTTTTAGATATTTAAAATTGTACAACTAACTCTTACTAAACCATTTATTAGTTAAGAATATACATTATAATTTGGGTTATATTACGTATAATAGTATATTATAATATGCCGCGTCATTTAGCAGCCTCAAATATAAAAAGTCATAACAGAATCTTGGGTGGATTTTGTATGAAGTGATGTCTGTGCCCGAAAGCAGAGGTGCCCATATCGAATCCGCCACCTCCACATTATAAATAAAATGGGGACGTTGTGTTGATTATGACATGGGAAGGAAGTAGTGAGCATTTGCGGAGTCGTCGGAATATAAGACTAACAAACAGCAAGAACAGGGCGGGCCCACTTGAGGATCTTGAGATGGAGGTCTCGTGGCCTCTGGAATTCCCATCTGACAATAAAGAAAAACGTTGGACAGAATCCGACCGCAGCTTTGTCGAATTTACAAGAAAAAAGACTAAAAAAAGAATAAGAGAATGAATGCAGTGCAGTGCATGCCATAACAGTGTCCTCTTGTGGGCCTAAAAGAAAGTATTCTTTATCTTTCTCTTTTTGTATCTGTCCCTTCGTCCATGCGATTCAATGCATACTGGTTAATTGTTTTGACTTCTCTTACTTGACACTTCCTCTCTCTAGACTCTAGCCTTTGCTTGCCCATAATTGTCCATCTCTTTTTCTTCTTATTCTCAGCCTTATCCTCGTCTACTCCCCTTTGCCATAAGTGGTAAAAACTAAAACATACCCGCATCTTGCTGTCTCTTTCCTCTTGATGCTCTCTCACTCTTTCAAGCTGAAGGGTGTTTCTCAAAGTCATTGAGCGATTTTCAAGGTACCATGTAAGGAAGGAACACTTTTTACTACTTAGGACCTGCTCTATGGATTTAGCTTTCTAATCACTTGCTTTGCTTTCTCATGCTTTTTTTGTGTTCATTGTTTTACTGTAATATTTTGTAGCCTTCTGTGCTTCCTTTGGATAGGTCTACTTGAGTTTGTGTGTACTGGACATGTGGTTTGTTCAGTTCAATGAATAAACTGTTGTCATGCAATTCCTCACACCCCTTTATATTTGTGGGTCTTTTTCTTTCCGGATCGTTCTTGCTAATCTTGGAATTCTTATTTGGTCGTTGCTCTCCTACTTTTCTCTATCCAGTATATTTTGGTTTTCAAACTGAAAACAAAAATTACAGATATATGAAAATCTTCTAAGGATTGTTTTTCTCAAACTTTAGTCCAAGCAATACATTTTTTGTGCCTTTTTGATGTTATCTTTTGGAAATGAAAGTGATAGTCTGACAGGTCTCTATTGGGTATCTTCTGCTAAATGGCTTGAGCAATATGTTATAAAGCTTCAGGGGATCAGCGGCTAAGAAATGGTTTCTAGTTTCTATTATTTCAGGGACGCTTTGCTACATGAAACAGTAATGTATTGAAATGGCTTAGTTGAAGGCCATAAATCCCACTTGCGATAATTAATTTTGCATGGTCGTTCTAGGATTTAAACATATGTGGCAATCGGGAATTAGTCCCAACTCCTAATGTGGACACCTCCTAATGCAAGTTCTTTACCAATAATCTTCTTCATCATGAGATTTTGGAAAAGGCAATGATCAGGAAAGAATGAGATATAGCAATTTAAGCCATGAGTGAGTTTACTCGTAGTAAATTAAATGAGAATTCAGGTAGATGTAAGACAAATGATAATCACGATAATAAAATAGGAAGTAGATCCATATGCTAAGGTAACATAGGAAGAAGATGAATGTTTTTGGAAAATAAAAAAGAGATTGGGATTGCCTGTCATATGACCAGAATCAATAACCCATTGGGAAGAAGAGGAAAGAAGACATGCAAGTGTATTACAAGTGTGTTTGGTGTGACCCGGTTCATAACAATATTGATAGATGATTCCTCTTATATCTTCATCCTAATTTCCTATTCCTCCTTTACTAGTATTTCTCTAGGATGATTTTTCATAGTATTCTGACTCACAAGGGCACCAGAGATCTGAGTGGTGGGAGCAACCAGAGCGCTAGTATAGGTATGAAGTATCCAAGTGAAGGCCTCATATAGGGAGCAAATTTTAGTTCTGGAACGAATCTGAGACTTAGCAATCTCAAATTGTGAGTTAAGTTTGGCTAAGAAACACATGATTTCCATCTGTTCTCATTGGGTTTCTTGGACTTTAATATTAGGGTTAAATGGTAACAAAACATTTAATTCTTCGTAGATCTTTTTGAAGTTCATAAAATAAGATTGAAGGGATTAGTCTTGTTGTTCAGCCCGATAAAATCCTTTACACTCCTCATAAGTTTGAGAAATATTTCCTTGTTTAGAAGATAGCTCGATAAAATTCCTTACAATCCTCATAAACTTGAGAAATATTTCCCTTTTTAGAAAAATAGAAATTCCAAATAATCCATTACCTCTTTGAGATACTCTCAATAATTAATGAGACTGATGGCTTTGTTGTTAATAGAATTATGAAGAACAATCGAGCATCATCGCGTAACTATTCCTTGTGTGTATAGTCCACTAGAGGGTAAGGTGATGATCCTTATAAATGATCCTTAAATAAATTTCAGCTATCTTACACTAATGAAAATAGTTAAAGCCAGTTACCTTATCTTCCGTGATTTTTGATATCACAGGAATGACATTTGTTACAACAAAACTTTTGTTATCATTGACCATAATAATAATAGTCAAAAACAAGGTGAGGGAATTAGATGCTAAATAAAATGCTCCAAATCAAAGAAAACCTTGGAAAAACCCAGCAGTAGACCCAACGTAGAAATCCAAGGGAGATGTTGTGACAAGCCTAAGTGAAATCCTAATGGAAACACCAAGAACAAGGGGAGTAGTGGCAAAAGGGTGGCGGAAACACAGAGTTAGACTATCAGAGGCATTGATTAGTCAAAGTAGATGTCATAAATGGTGGCCTAAGTGTACGATGTTGGTGGACATGCCTAGATGTGCCGGTAAGTGGGATGGCAATTGAGAGTGTTAACTGATGCGTGTGGCTCACATGCAGCTCTTTAGGTAGTCGGACTTTTGGGGCTGGCTCACCAATGAGGGTCACCCTGTTGGTGCCGAAAATGAGAAGAGGGGGTTGACAGAAAATGGTGACCTAAAAACAAAATGCAATGTTCTATTCCTTGGGTAGAATTAAGACACGAAATGCAGTTTCTACTCATTTGGATAGAATACATAATGAATCTCAAATAGCCAAACTTGGCTCAAATACCATGTAAAAGAGAGAGGATTGTATTATACATGATATTCACTATAGAGAGGTAAGGATATATATACACATTCACAATATTAATTTAGATTTTAGGGAATTTAATCCCTATGATCAAGGGATTATAATCCTTGTAATAAAGACTAGAGTCAATGGACATCACTACTCAATCTGTAATAATTACTAATGGATCGCCCTCTAAGAAAAGAACCTTGGCATAAATTAATGACGTAGTTCAATATAGGCTTGAATCTTAACTATAAGATGTTTGGAGATCACTTTATAAACAGCATCACAACAAGATATTGGTTTATAGTCGTCCGAAGAAAAGGGGTTTGGAATCTTAAGAACAAGACAAATGTGAGTATTGTTGAGTTCATTAAGGAGCTTCCTAATGGCAATGAATTATTGAATAGTAGAAGTGATTATGTTGCCCTATGAGGGGCCAATTTTTTCTTTGAACATTAAAGTCATCAAGTCTTGAGCTTTGTCTGGTCTTAAGTTGGATGGAGTCTATTTAATGTAAGAGTTAGAGAAAGGTCTGACCAAGGAATCAGGTAACTATTGATTGATGCCATATGGTATAAGGCTTTTGATGTCTAGAGAGGAGAGGAAGGAGGGATATTCCACTCCTAGAAGATTTTTCAAATGGAACATGGTTACATTCTTGAGATCCTTTTGGTTATCAGCTAGGAATCCATTTGATGTTTGCAATGATGTAATGGTGTTTTGATTCCTTCTTGCCAAGATAGCATTGTGAAAGATTTTGGTATCTCTATCTCCTTCCTTGAACCAAAAATGACTCTTGCCTTCTACTTAAGCAAGAAGTAATGAGCTTTTAAAGCCTCCACATACCTTGTTAGACTAATTTTTTCAGCCTATTTCAATTCTCCATTCCTAGGGGATTTATACGAAAATTCTTGAACCTTGTTAAGTTCTTCTAAAGCCTACTTTTTAGTGACCTCATTGTTATAGAAAAGAGCTTTTGTTAAGCACCTTCATTTCCTCATTAATAGCCTTTAATTTTGCCACACATATACAAGCTTCATGTCCTTCAACTTCCTTGCTTAGTCTCCTTTTTGTTGCTTCTAAAAACTAGAAGTATTGATCATATAATTATTGAATCTAAAAGGTGTGATCTTGTGAAATTGAATGTAATTGAGAGGCAGTTTAATGAGACAATGATCCGAACAAATTTGAATGTTGCACTTGCTTAACTACTAGGAAATGGAGTCAGAAAATTTGAATTCACCAATGCTCTATCAAGCTTTTTCCTGAGAAACAACTCCCCATTTTGGTTATTGATCTAAGTTAGTGAATTCCCTTTGAATCTAAGATACACACCTCTTATTTGGACATTGCATTTCACTAACTCTCCGTTATAGGTTTTATTTTGTGCTTTTGTTTCTTCCCCTTCTTGATGTGAAATTGTACAATTGAAGTCCCACATTAGTATTCAGGGTGTTGTGCTTCCCACATGAATATCCATTAGATCTTTCTATAGTTTTTCCCTCTAAGATTCAAAGTTAGCTACACAAATCACTATGATATCCATTCTTAATGAACTTCTAATCAATAGAGCTTGACAATGAATAAATTGTTCGACATTGATTGATGAACAATCTTGATTTCATTAGGGACAAATGAGACTATTATTCTTCTATTGTAATGCTTTGCATGATTGCTAATAGACGTCCAACCCTTCTAAAAGAACCAAAGCCTTTTTTTGAAAAGAAAACATCTTTATTCTTTATTCTGGTCTCAAAGAGACCAACAAAATATGTATTTTTACATAGGAGAAAATCATGAAGCACTTGTTGCTTCTTAGGGTTATTGATACCCCTTAAATTCCATGTGATAAAATTCATCAAGGATTAAGGAGAAGAGGCTGAGTCTTCCTTCTTTATTTGCAATTGGTAGCTTTCCTAGTACATGCATAGCAATTGGTGTTTTCTTACGTGATGAAGATCTAGATGCCATCTCAAGCTTAGCAGTTTGAACCTAGATAAGATGTTGAAATCACAAATAATAAGGGAGGATTTCAGTCTCCCTAACTTGCTCCTAATTAGGAGGTAGATTTGTCTCCCTTCCTTATATTGTATTTATTCCTAATTTAGACCATGATTGTTCACCATATATGGATGAAAATATTGTACAAAAAGAATGTCAGAAAAATAACAAAGAAAGAAGAAAGTTACCGTGGATGTAGGTCTCATTGACTGAACCATGTAAATCATCGGTGTTTATTGTTTTTTCTATTTTTCTGTCTAAACGACATGGTATCAGAGCTGCTTGATCATCATCTTCAATGGCCAACGCTACCAGCGATAGCTTTGTTCCCTCTGAAGCTCTCGATAACGAGAGGGAGGTGTCCTTTATCGTAAGTCTGGCAATTATAGAATCCTCATCCTTCAACCTCTTGGTTGAAAAACTGAATGGAAGAAATTACAGAGAGTGGGCTCAATCAATGCAGTTGGTGGTTGATGGAAAGGGAAAATTAGGTTACATTACAGGAGAAACAAGGAAACTTGCTACCGCTGGCATGACAGTGCTGCAACAATGGGGTTCCGAAAATTCATTAGTGGTGGCATGGCTGGTGAACGTGATGTAACCCACAATCGGAAAAACCTACCTGTTCTTGCACACTTTATTCTATTTCAAAATTTGCATCTTATAATATCTTGTCTACCAATTATCATGCTTTTATCACAAGTCTTGACAGGGGTATGATTCCAAAAGATATCCAGGAGACACTAGAAAGTCCTGAATGGAGAAAGGTAGTGATGGAAGAAATGAAGGCCCTTGAAAAAATGGGACTTGGGAAATAGTAGAATTGCCCAAAGGAAAAAAGATGGTGGGCTGTAAATGGGTGTTCACAGTGAAATACAAGGCTAATGGAACAGTGGAACAGCACAAGGCTCGTCTCGTTGCAAAGGGGTTCTCTCTAGCAACCAACCTAGATTGGCCACTCCAACAACTTGATATTAAGAATGCATTCTTAAATGGTGAGATAGAAGAAGAAGTTTTTACGACTCTACCACTGGGGTTTTGTAAGAAGGGAGAGCAAGGCAGAGTTTGCCAGTTAAGAAAATCGCTCTATGGATTAAGACAATCTCCTAGAGTGTGGTTCGATAAATTTGCAAAAGTGGTAAAAGGCCAAGGATATCAATAGGGTCAATCTGATCATACTATTTTCTTCAAACATTCTAAAGAAGGGAAGAAAACAATATTAATTGTATACGTTGACGACATTATCTTAACAGCAGACGACGTGGTTGAAATGGAGAGATTGAAAAAGACCCTAGCCACTTAATTCTAAGTAAAAGATTTGGGTCAAATGCACTATTTTTGGGGAATGGAGATTGCTAGATCAAGAAAGGGAATTAGTGTCTCACAACGAAAATATGTGCTCGATCTCCTAAAAAAAACCGGTATTCTAGGATGCAAACCAAGTGATACACCTATTGAAACTCGAAGAGGAACAAATGATGAAGGAAAGGTGGTTGACAAAGAAAGATATCAGAGATTAGTGGGTAGATTGATATATCTCTCAGATTACAAGACTTGATATTGCTTTCGTGGTAAGTGGCAAGCCAACATATGCACTTACCAAAGGAAACTCACTTGGAAGGAGTGTACAAGATTTTGAGGTATTTAAAAGGTTTCCCTGGGAGGGGACTATTTTTCAAGAAAACTAATAGCAAAGGGATAGAAATTTTCACAGATGCAGATTTGGCTGGTTTGATTGAGGATAGACGATCCACTTTAGGATATTGCACCTTTGTATGGGGTAACCTAGTGACTTGGAGAAGTAAGAAGCAGAATGTGGAGGCTCAAAGCAGTGCTAAAACCGAGTTCAAAGCAGTTGCAAAAGGTATTTGCGAGGGATTGTGCCTAAAGAAATTTATGGGAGAACTACAGACCATAGTACAAACACCTATGAGGCTCTATTGTGATAATAAGGCGGCAATCAGTATTTCTCGCAACCCAGTTCAGCGTGACAGAACCAAACATGTAGAAGTGGATCGTCATTTCATCAAGGAGAAAGTTGAAGAAGGAATAATTTGTATGACTTACATCCCCACTAAGGAGCAAACGACTGACATATTCTCTAAAGGGTTGCCAAGGCAAAGTTTTGATGATTTCATCAGCAAGTTGGATATGATCAACATTGACAATCCAACTTGAGGGGGAGTGTTGAAATCACAAGAAATCAGGGAGGATTTCAGTATCCCTGACTTGCTCCTAATCGAGAGGCAATTTTGTCTCCCTTCCTTATATTGTATTTATTCCTAATTTAGACCATGATCCTACAACACTATATATGGATGAAAATATTGTACAGAAAGAATATCAGAAAAATAACAAAGAAAGAAGAAAGTTACCGTGGACGTAGGTCTCATTGACCGAAACATGTAAATCATCGGTGTTTATTGTTTTCTCTGTTTTTCCGTCTAAACCACACAAACTTGTTACATATTTTTTAAAGGATTTAGCAGGCAGATCTGCTTCAAGGTTATCATCATCGATAGTGTTCTTACTTATACCTGATTGCATTAGGTTACCCCCCTTAGACACCTCCTCCGTTTGATTTTTTTTCATTCCTTTTACATTCAGAATTCTCAAAACTGGCTCCATCTTTGTCTTTTCTCTCAGTGATCTGATCACAGTTTTTGGTAGTATCTTCTTATTGCAAGCTTGGTTGTGTTTCTTGAGGTGCCAGAAGTTCATCACTCATTCCAAATTCAAATTTTTTACCTATGAGGACCCAAATCTTGTCCTTCTCCTCTATAGTAGGTCTCCATTGATAAGTGATTGGTGTTTCATCTTCTGTTAGATTCCTTTCTTTATCTAATCTCATATTATTGATTTTGTCAGGCAACTCCTTGCTCATAAGGAACTCAACACATATCCTCACATAACTGATCCTCTTTAGTGTTGCAGTGGCCTCATCCATACATATAGGTCTATTAATCGAGCTTGCAAGGTGACTTAAACCATTTGTGAACCAGTATTCTAGAGGAATTCTATGCATAGTTATACAAATAGTGATGTTTTCTTTCCTTGTGGTTGCCTTATCTAAGCCCAGTCTCCACTTTTGGATAAATAGAGGCTTTCGATTTACAAAGGGCCAGCTTCAAGAACCTTCTAAGATGATGCTTCTGAGCTAAACTTGAATATAAACAACTCTTCTTTATTAATCAAGACTTGTTCTAACCCCAGTTTGTTTCTAAGTTGATGAAGCCAATTGGTGGACTAGATGAAAAGTTAGTGTCTTGTCAGTGAAAAAAACAATCAAAGAGGATGACCATTTTTTAGCTGTTCATGCAGAAGTTCCACTGGACAGGCGACTACTTTTTGTTCATTATCAGGTGGGATATACATTAATTTGTGACAGGTATCTCTATCACCCACAACTTGTTTCCAAGTTCTACTACCCTCTAGTGAGGCATTTCCCGTTAACTTAGCGGCTGTATCAACTTGTATAACAGAGCTGTTGTGAAGGGACAAGGAATGGCAAAAGATCCAGGGATGGAGGAGGAGGAAGGTACAAGAGGGGGGGTAATCAAGTTTGAAAGGAAGTGGAGTTGAACTTACAAGTAACCAGAAAAATGAACTGGATTTGATGATAAGATCATATATTAAGTGTATATACATGTGTACTTATATAAGTAGGAAAATTAGAAGGTCCGATATTCTTAATAATATAATGAACTGTTGTCATTTGTTTTGCCCACTGACTGTACAAGATCACTGGGCTTTGTCCAAACCACACAGAACAGAAGAGATGGTAGATAGTATTCCTACGAACACTCAGATACCAAACTTAAGTGCGGATAGATGCTTTGGCAAGTACGAAGATTGTTAGTGCCTATGTTTAAAATTGCAAGGACGGAGTTCTTTAGTTGGAAATATGAGCCATTTTGTGATGAATACTTCTGATCCAATTCTATTTTGTAAGCAAGCACAAGTCAAGGCAAGCAGCTAAATCGCTGAATCATGATGACTATTCCATATTAAGCCTGTTCTTGTTGCATTCTTCCAGCAAATCTTTTTGGACTTCAAAAGCTTTCTTCTATACATCAAGTCCTTAACCATTATGGCGATCCATGAGACTTCACACGAGGATAGCAATTTGGAGACGTAGGCTTTTACAAATTTCATGGGCTTCTTTACTATTTTTGGCCTGTGTGTGAAAAGTCAATTAGGTGTTTGTTAGTATGTAAAGGAATTCTTCAAGTCATATTCTTCTTTTTCAATCCATACAGTGACCTCAATTGTCACATAGACAGAGGTTACTGCCAACTAACACGGTGCAGGCCTTAGTCCAACTGGAAACTTACTAATTGTAAAGGTAGCATAGGTTCCTGACAAAATGTTTCTGCCTTTTAGGGGGAGAACAGAAGTGGGAGGTGTGTATATTGGTGGCCGAGGTTCTCTTCCTAGTATATTCATTGAATGTATACTGTCTTGAATCTTATACCTACCTGTTTTCAAGAACTTATTTCAAACGGAAAATTGGGATATAAAGGATTTATTTGTTGGTCAAGAGCAGCATTTTCGGCCTCATCTTTTGATTTGACCAAGGCAATTGGAGCGATATGCATGAATTCAAGACATTTCACTGGCTACATGTCTCATAATGCCACATAGGTCTTGTATGCACTAATCACATAGGTCACATGGTAAATTGGCCTTTACATCAGGTTCAGAAATTTCTTGGTTACATGCCCCATATAGCAATTCTTTGTTCCAATGTTGGATGCCTTGTATGGATCAAAATATGCTGAAATTTCTTCGGGATTATAATTGTGTATACTTCCTGTCAACCATCTCTTTTTATTTGATAAATGGCCAGAAAATGCCTTTGTTTTCCATTACCATTATTGCATTTAGATTAATAGTGGATAACCCAAAAGATGCTATGCAATTTATATATTTTACATCAGGCCATCTATTAGAATAGGATGAATTTCTTGTACTCACAGTTCTAACCTGAGCTTGTGTCTTTAGATATTGGACTGGAGGAAAGTTCAAAAGCAAGTAACTGAGTACCGAAGAGGAACAACATACAGGTACAAATTAAGGCTGTTGTATGAGAATTTATTGAAGATACAATTTCATGTAAAGCCTTGTAAGTATTGGAATCTAAGTGGAAATCACTTAAAGCTTTCACTCAGTTCGATGTCAATCCTTTAGGTCTTGCGTTGGGTGAAACTTCTGGGATATTTTTGGTTTTGCAGAATTTCAGTGAGTTGTCAAGTTAATCTTAATTGAATTTCATCAACTCATAGAGGTGGGTTTTCTGGATAACATTCATTTATAACACAAAGTTGTCCCTTGGGAGGATTTGTAATGTCATTCTTCTCCATCAAGCAGCTGAATGTCGTATTAATCTTATTTTTACTCTTCACTTAACGAGAAGGATATCAATTGGCTTTTCTGAGTTTGCAAGATGTGAATGAATATGTTGTTGACTTTTCTGCACTTTGATGCTGCATAATGTCGGGGTTATGTTTGGTAATAATGTGATCCCATTTTCATGGAGGTGAAACTCTAGCCAACTAAATTTCTGCAATATTTGTCCAATAGTTCAGACAGGTATAAGTGACCACTTTACCTCGCCATGGTACGACGAGACTCTAAACTGGAATTCGAGAATGAATCAGAAGTTAGCAGTAACGTGGCATCCAATGTCTCTGTGCAAGAACCATCCCCTGATCAATCCAAGGACAGTAACACACCTTCGTCTCTCACAGATGCAACTAGGCTTCAACAAAATCAAGTACCTATTTCCCTTGACTTGTCTCTAAACTTTAGATCAAATGATACGGGGCCGAAAAGCGTGGGTGATGTTGGCAGTGAAGTAGTTGCCTCTAATCCAGCTTCATCCATTCCCCGAGTTTTCTCTTGCAATTACTGTAGGCGCAAGTTTTACAGCTCACAGGCACTTGGTGGCCACCAAAATGCTCATAAAAGAGAGCGAACATTGGCAAAGCGTGCAATGCGTATGGGCATAATTACGGATAGGTACACTAGCTTGGCATCTCTGCCACTGCATGGTTCTGCATATCGGTCGCTGGGAATCAAAGCTCATGCTGCTATGCACAATAGTGTCATAGCATCAGCAAGGTCTCCCAGTGCAAGAAGTGGAGCTAGGTTTGATCAAGGCTACTATGGAGTGCCTATGTTTATGGAAGAAGACGATGTCACCCTATATTGGCCTGGAAGTTTTAGACAGGTGAATGGAGCACTTGGAAGTAACTTGGGTGAAGAGAGTACTCAAAGTCTAGATTTGAATCTCATAGCAACAACATCAACACCAAAGCCCGAAGCTGCTGCCCCTGATCTTACTTTGAAGCTCTAAATTTTGTATGACGTGCTTATTTCATTTGCTATGGACATGTTATTCATAAAACTATCACTTTGTACAGTGAGATGTGCAGTACATTTAGTTGTGAGCTGTCATAATTTAGTCAACATTTTTTTGTGCTTGTCTTCTATCTTTTTGTTTGAACATGTAATTGGTACTTCTCTACTTTGTAATTTTTTGGTGGGGCTGTGATCTACAAGAAAATTTTTTATTAAAAAAGGACGTGACAGTGAATTTTAAAAGCTAAAATAACGAGGCAATGATCATGACTATAAACAAGTTTGATTAAATGTAATTAACAATGAATTACTATTAATTAAAAGAATCTAGACATAATCAAATATATTTAAATATGATACGATGAACTCTTAACATGACTTGGCTTAATGGGGCTAATTCAATACTGATGAATACTAATTGAATACAATTGGACATTCATGAATGCGATTAAATCTAACTGAATGTTCCTTGATTATTGTCTTTTAATATATTACTTTAATTAAAAAAATTAGAGCTCGCAACATAATTACATCTAAAACTTTCTGTATTTTTCATTTCTTTCGTTATGTTTGACAATTTAAATATGATGATTGAATAATTATTTCATATTTTCATATAGGAGGGAACCTCAGTAGTTATTATTGTATAGATTAAGTGACCTAATTGTTGAATTGGGATTTATATCTATTAACTATCTTTGATTGATCTTAATACATGATTTAACTATGCGAGTGTTTAAAATTGATTTAAATTAACTTGTCGATGACTCAAAAGAGCCTATTTGTGAGTAGCCCATGGTTAGGTAGAAGGGATTGAATAAGGTTCTCAGGACCACATGATCTTTGATATTAAAGTGAAATTTCATAAAATTTCACAAATCTTAATACATTAAAAGAGGTGTTAACTTGGCTGATAACTAGTTAACCAATAAGATAGTAGGTCATTGTAACTCGAGAGAGTGCAAGTGTCTAAAAAATTCTGCCAATCTAGATGATAAATTCATTATATTTTAATTGAATCACAACAACTTAGATGATATTAAGGGGTTCCTATCTAGATGATATTCATGCATGTTATCTTCATTTGATTACATGCTTTGTTTTATCTCTAGTGGTTGTTTATTTTCTACCTTAGCTAGGTTTAGGTTTAAATTTAGGTTTAGTTTTAGTTGTAGTTTTAAATTTTTAAGTGACTAGGTAGCAAGGAGGGTTTTGACTAAATTCCTATCACTTCCTTGTGAGATTGATACTTTATTCACCATTATATTTCTACCAAAAGATAGCTACAGTTGCCTTATGTTATGAGTAATATATTTTGTGATAAAGAAAACTTTGTTGGTAGAAAATGAACACATCAATAAAAAAAAAATGCTAAACTACTAATGGACTTCGCTTAATGCTAATATGTAACAAAGTTACAAGTAAAACTTAAAGGAAGACTTGAAAAACTATGAATTGATGAGACGATCATCACTTGAATTATTGTTGCAAAGTTTCGAGAAGATACTTAATATATTTTGGTAGTCATTTATATACCTTAGAAAGGCGTCAAGTCATTGAAGCATCAAAGAAGACTTGAAGGATCAAGAAGGAAACAGGTGAAGCAAGTGTCTAGTCAATTAACCAATATGTAAGAAGTCGAACAAGCCTATTCATGACAAAACATGAAAGTCCCAAATTAAGTGATCGAGTAAAATCAATTTGATCTAATAGGTTGCTACATCTTGTAGGGATCCAACAGTTATATCTCACTTTGAAAAAAAATTATTAACCCTAGCAATGACTAGAAACTTGAAAGGAACCATAAAAAGCCTTCCAATGTACAAAAAAAATTCTTGTTCTTACAATTCATTTTTTATTTATTAGAGGAAGAAAGCTTTATATGAAGAGGTTTTATAGCTTTAAATTTCTTCATATGATTGAAAAGTATAAAAGTGTTCTAGAGAATTCTAAATAAAAAAGAGTTTGAATTGTCTTGATTATTAAACAAAATGTTAATGTAGAAAATTTTCTTTTCACCATTTTGAAGAATGGGAGATAATGAATTCAAAATTTTAAAATGAACATAGGGTGAAGACGTAACCTAAAAAGGATTGAACCATTATAAATAATAGCATTTATCTCATGATTATTTTATTTGCTCTTGAAAAATTATTATTACATTGAATATATATTTCTAAATTATGATATTTATTGCACATGTATACTTTAGTACATAGGCTAGACATTAGAAACTGAAGAACTATTGGCTTGAGAAAACTAAGGATACTATAACATTGCCCCGTTTTCATTTTCTCTAGTTTAGTATTGGCACTAATCTCAAATGCATACTTGTGATATTGCTTATGATTTTTCTAACTTTATTATTGAAAATTTAAGCTATTTATCTTTAGCTTATTTAGTGTTTGTTTAATTTTGTGAAAAGTTTTAAAGTTAGAATTGCCTAATTCATCCCCTCTTAGATCCCCTTTGATCTAACAATTAGTATTAGAGCAAGTCTCTCAACATAGCTATTCAATTTTACAACATTAAAAAAAGGTGGATATGAATGGGAAAAAAAAATAGTTGATAAACTTTTAGTGATAGGAATGAATACTTATATTGTTAAACTAAAATGAGTTTCTTCTTCATGAAGAAAAAGTGCCTTAATTGTTATGAGAGCAAGAGCTTATTTGGTTTTAAATTTAGTGTTTGTCACTATTGTATGAATTATGCCCATAACCCAATCATTACATAATACATTAAACATCTTAGTTTTGTGATTATTAATTTTGATTAATAACATAGCAAATGATTTTATTATCATATTACGTTTATTGTTTATTATTCTAATATGATAAGTCCTTGATTAAATTTATACACT
>JANSVB020000018.1:1637027-1650661 GCA_025504935.2 Erythroxylum haughtii
TGAGCTCTTTTAGGCTTTTTGAGC
The DNA here is from genome assembly GCA_025504935.2 of Erythroxylum haughtii. Classification (NCBI taxonomy): domain Eukaryota; kingdom Viridiplantae; phylum Streptophyta; class Magnoliopsida; order Malpighiales; family Erythroxylaceae; genus Erythroxylum; species Erythroxylum haughtii. The sequence goes on from JANSVB020000018.1 coordinate 1,637,052, forward strand.
ATAACTTGAGTTATATAACTCCGTTTGAGGCGATTCTTGGTTCAAAACAAACTCGAGGCATAAAGCTACAATTCATATGAATAAGTCAACTTACGATTTTGGTGTTTAAGTAGTGTGCGCTCGCCACGAATGTGGAGTTACAGCTAAGGACCCTGAAAGGTTATAAGTGCAAGGTTCATGTTTTTGCGGATTTAGTGCCGAAGTAAGTTTTCCATCGTGGTGAGGAATCCTTCCCTCGTGGGTCGCGCGTCCATATGTCACGTGAGACGTCGGACCCGTGATCCATCAGGGAGGGGTTCCAACAGTTGGAGATAAAACAGAATTCCAATGCAACAACGAGAGACACTCATAAGATGGATTCCACCTCTAACTGGCTGGCTGAAGATCAACACTAACGGAGCGTGTAAAGAAAATAGTCAACTACCGGTGGCGGGGGCCTGACTACGCGATGATACTGGACGATGGATGGCTGGTTTCACTGCCAACATTGGAAGATGCTCCTCCTTTTTCGCATAACTCTGGGGTGCTTACTATGGTCGTTACACAGCCTGGATGTTAAGACAAGTGATCCTAGAATTGGATAATAAGAACGTAGATGACTCCTTGCTAGTGCAACAATCTGCAAGTGTAAATTTTGAACCCCCCAGTCAATCAAATCAAAAACTTATTCAGTCGTGAATGTTTGCATCCTCCACACCTACCACAATGGAAACAGACCGGCAGATATTGGGAAACATAGCCCTGAAGTTCCCACTACGTTATCAGTTACTAGGACTCCAATCGCCTGAACAGTGGTTTATTTCAGGATATTGATGGAGTGGTTTCCTTAATTTGGCCATTTCCTATTGGTTCGTTTACGTTAAATTGACACGAAGGAAGTTATCAACTGACTTGCATATTACGGTGCAAGTAAAGAAGAAAAAAAAAAGAACCAATACCAGTGTACTTAATAATTTCAACGCTTTAGTTTCTTCGTCATAAGAACTTGGCTTGGCCCTGCAATAACCTTAACCAGCTCATTCTGCTAATCAGTCACATCGCAGTTCATTCATTTATGTTTCGGGAAGGTAGAGCTTTATACACGATATATATAAATAACCTCCCATAATCAACTGATGACACAAGCGTAAATAAAGCAAACAATTCACATCAACGCTCTCAGTAATAAATAACAAGAATAAATAAACGCTAAAATTTATAATTTAAGAGTTTCCTACATAACCATGAGTAACTTAAAGGAACAAAAAGAACAGTGAAATCAAAATACAGGGCCTTCAAGATTTATCTTCAGTCAAGAGACAGTATTCTGTAAAGCAACAGAATTGTCAAATCCCCCATCAGATCCGTAACCTTAAAAATCAACATAGCGAATGTGCAAAAGAAACTGAGACACCCTATCAATCCTTTTGCCCCAGTGCCATACCCTGGTTGATCTTCCTCATCTCTAATATGCTCTTATTACCATACCCCACTAGAAACTATATGGGCTAAATATAACTCGTGAATGAACAGATCAGTTTTTGGATTCATTTCTAATGTTATTTCCATCTCTTTCCCTCTCCTCCAACAACTTCCCCGACTCTTCACCAGCCTGTTGAGCCTTCTTCTGTGCCTCGGTTGCCTTCAATGCCTGCAATTTCGCGTGATTGTAATAGGCAACACCCAAAAATGCGAGTCCATACCCAAACAAATTAATTGGAGTCACGGTGTCCTTAATGACCGACCATGAGAAAGCAATCAACAACCAGTCCTTGACTACACCAGCCACATTCATAGTCAAAGCAGAGGTCTTTCCCACAAGCAAGAAGACGGCAAGATTCAACGCAAAAGCGCAGAAAGAATTGGTCCCAAAGATCACAAAATCGAAATGAAAACTCGAGGTATCCCTCAAGACAGGGAACTCCACAAAAATCCAAGGCACAAACAAGAAAACCAAACAGCAAGGCGCAACATAATAAAGAGAAGTAATAGGATTCAGGGTGATCCCTTTAGATGTGAGCAAGATCTGAATCAACACCAATCTTGTGGCTTCAAAAGCAACCGCACCCAGTTGAAGAAGAACACCCCAGGTATCAAATCTGGCCTCCCCATAAGCAGCAACACCAACACCAAGCGAGATCGAGATCATGTTGACCATAGTATCGGTCTTAAAGCTCTCTCTTTTAAATATGACCCCAATGGAATAAACAGCAACAGGCATAAGGGCCTTAAGCATCTGAATAAAAGACACGGATAGATAGATGTATGCTGAATTCGAGAGCCAGAGGCTAAGAGAATAAAGTGCTCCAATGGGTACAACAGAGGAGAAGTAAAGCTCGCGAGACATGGACACAGGCTCTACAAATTTGAAGACTTTGATCAAGAGAAAAGCGAGGGAGGCGCAAAAGGACATGTGGATCATGGTAAGAGAGATGGGAAATGGCCAATTGTACATCTTCTTGTCGAGTATATACTTGTTGTAGACAATGACTGTAAAGGAGAGGAAGATCCAGATTGCCACATAGGTGTAGGAGAGAAAGATCTTCTTCAGAACGTTGTCGCTTAGAGATCCGCCCTTGCCCATTTTGGCTAAAGATGGACGGACTTGCGAATGTGAAGATTTTGATGGTTACGAAGGGAAAGCCTGGTTGTTCTGTTTGTTTGGTTGATGAGAAAATTTGCCGAGGAAGAAAGAAGGGAGGGTCTTGAGTGTTTTTCTTCTTTTCTCTCGGGCAAGAGTGTGGAGTGTAGACAAAAGAAAGGGAATGGTTCAGCTAGCGTAGGAGAGGAATAAATTTCTGCCCTTTTATGGGCTTGGGCTTTTCGATTTCTTTGCCGTTGATTTTGATTGTTAGGTTTCTTAATCACAATGCTGCAATACGTGCTGTGAATTGTGACTGAGCAAAGTTCCAAGGTTCTTTGCTTTTTTAGTTTCCCATTGTTGGACATGCAAAGAGTAAAAGGAAGAACAAGCTTTTTAGTCCTCAGGCCATCTCACTCATTCTTCTAAAGTTCTTCGCAAGTGTATCCGTAATTACCTTGGTGTTTGCAGAGATTTTATCAAGCATTTTCTTTCAACCCGATTCTTCTATTTCTTCTTCCTCCTCAAACTTCTCACTGGTTGAATCCTCTTCTTGTTATTGCTGAGCACTTGAACTCGCTTGACAATATTGACGTGTGTCTTGGCATTAATATCCTGAAGTTACATATTGTGGGACTTTAGGATTTCAGCTCGCCACATATGATGATGATTCATGAATTTGGGACAATAGATTGTAATTCCATTGCACTCAACTCCATGGTAATTAGCTATAGCCGAAACCAAGTAACTCATTCCTAAGTTATTACTCCTCTTATGTCGAGTAGCAATAATTGCATTAAAGATGTGGGTGGTTGTGCAAACTGGGATGCTATGGCTCATACACCACAACATGAAAAATTCTTTTGTTGAACACTTGTTAGTTTCCATTTTGTCAAAAATAGTTTGACACATGAATTTGTGTAGCAACAAGTGTTTGTGGCTCTTGATGATGTTGTTGTGTGTGCTTTTAGCATCGAAACGCTCTAACCTAGTTAGTTCAGTTCAGTAAGGAGTGACATGGAAATCATTGTGTTGATCCACTATGGACAATTCGGGAAAATCACAAATTTCATTCAAAGTCTTGTAATTAAGCTCATAAAGTTATCCTCGCAACCTAAACCATAATCCCTAGGTTTATTAGATTATTACTGAAGCGATGTAAAGAATTCTAAGGTAGGTTCTTCATAAACTGGGTATTCAAATTGAATAAATTGTTCCCGTTAAATTCTCTCAGCTAAATTTTTGACCTTGTCTTGCAATTCTAAGCTATCTAAAATCTCAAAATGAAAATATTTTAGAACCATAATTTGCTTATTACGAAGATAATGAAAACGAGTACCTTCTTCATTTGAAAAGATCAGGAAATGTTCCCTGTAATCAAAAGCCCTTTTCCTTTTCTCTCATCCTGAGACTTGGTTTCGTCTCGATGATTGATCGTGCTTTGCTGACTACTTAATGCGTGACATACTAGCTTTCTAGTAGGTAGAAGTAGGAAGAGACTGGAGGTTTAAAATTTGGTTGGAGAGAAGTAAAAAAGTTTGGAAGTTCTAAACTTAGACAGATAAAATTAAAATAAAAGTGAGTGAAAAAGTGAAGTAAGAAATGAATACATAGGTCAATGAAGGGTAAAATGGTAAAAATTAAAACTGAATTTGCATGTCTCCATTTTACCCTGCTACAAGCCACAATAAAATGAAAGTTATTACTCCTCATTGTGTTCGACTTCATCCTCATACTATGAAAGTCCTTATGTATGCCCAAAGTTAGTTAGATGATGAAGATATTGTTGACAAATTTTTATATATATATATCAATTTCATCTATTTTTATAATATCTTACCTAATATTTTTTAAAAATTTCCTTTATACAGTCACAAGTATTAATGCTGAGATAACTAGTCATACTTATCGATCATCCAGTGAATATTATTGTGGTCAAATGTTTGAAAATGAAGGTATATGACAATAGTAGTTATTTATTAATTATTAATATTTACATACTATTCCTTTAATTTTAATATTGCATTACTAAATATAATATTTATATATACAGATAAAGTGATGCCAATTATTAACGATCTTGATTACAACAATTAGTTGCTCTCTCAGTATACCCTCTTTAGTTTGCAATATCTAGTGTTCAATCTCTATCAAAATATTATCTTAATTTTTGTAAATTGTGTCACTTTTTGTAAAATGATTTGGATAATCATATATGTACAATTAAGATTATTATAGTTAATGATTTTGGTTTTATCCTTTCTCTCTTTTTTAATTAATTAATTATTTAAAGTAAATTTTGTTATTAGGTTGCTTATAACTTTTTTTTCACTCATAGTAAGATTCTAGAAAAGATGAATAGAAAATAAAAATAAAAATAATATAATTGCCAAAATGAAATATGAGAAAATATGAGCTTCTTTCATTTCTTACAATCACATCCTCCTTTATTAATGAATTTGATTTTATCTTATTAATTTTATCTCTATATGTAAGTTATTATATATTCATTTTATTGTAAAACCTTAAATTTTTCTAGTTAATTAAAATTAATAATTGTAATTAATTGAATATATGACTTCGATTATAATATTTTCTTTCATTTCTTACAATCATATCTTCTGTTATTAGTGAATTTGATTTCATCTTGTTAATTTTATCACTATATGTAATTTATTATACATTTATTCGTTATAAAATCTCAAATTTTCCTAATCAATTGAAATTCGTAATTGTAATTAATTAAACATCTCACTTCAATTATAATATTATTTTTTCGTTTCCTATAATCACATCATCCTTTATTAACGAACTTAATTTCATCTTATTAATTTATCACTGTATGTAAGTTATTATACATTCATTCATTATAAAATCTTAAAATTTATAATAAATTGAAATTCATAATTGTAATTAATTGAATTTCTCACTTCAATTATAATATTTTCTTTTATTTTCTATAATTACATCCTTCTTCATTAATGAATTTGATTTCAAGTTATTAATTTTATCACTATATGTAAGTTATTATATATTTATTCATTATAAAATCTTAAAATTTTCTAATCAATTGAAATTCGTAATTGTAATTAATTGAATTGTACGCTTTAGTTATAATATTTTTCTTTCATTTCTTAAATCACATCATCCTTCATTAATGAATTTAATTTCATCTTATTGATTTTTATCACCATATGTAAGTTATTATATATTCAATCAATATAAAATCTCAACTTTTTGTAATTAATTAAAATTTGAAATTGTAATTAATTGAATTGTTGACTTTAATTATAATATTTTTCTTTCATTTCTTATAATCAAATCATCCTTCATTAACGTATTTTATTTTATCTTATTAATTTTATCAATATATCTAAGGTATTATAAATTCATTCATTATAAAATATCAAAATTTCCTAATCAATTAAAATTCATAATTGTAATTAATTAAATTGTTAACTTTAATTATATTTTTTTTCATTTCTTACAATTACATCCTCTTTCATTTATCAATTTGATTCAATCACTATAACTAAGTTTTTTTATATTCATATATTATAAAATATCAAAATTTATAATTTTACTAGTCAATTAAAATTTATAACTTTAATTAATTGAATTCATAACTTTAATTTTAATCTTTTTATTTCGTTGCTTATAATTTTATCCTCAATTATTAATTCATTAAAGTTTAAAAATAAATAAAAATAAAAAAAATATCTGGCCACTTCATCTGATGCGCCTGCCTCCAAAGATTCCCTGTACACAGTCAAAACATAATCGCTTAAAATTTGAGAGAAAATTTGCAATCCAGTTTCTATGCCCACAACTTACTTATTCTGCACCACTATAATAGCAGATAATTACTTATTCAAACAGGACATCAGTTGCTTCCGAATCATTCAAGTACAGATATTACCAAACTGCTTCCTTTTACCTGGTTAGAAATATAGGTACAAATATAAGCGACTCATTGAAGTTTGATATTCCAAACATATGAAAGATGATCAATCCACAGAGTGAATGGGTTTACAGTAAAGTGGAAGTATAGAAAAATTCATCAGTCGGTGAAAAGGCCTTCCAGGTCCGAAAACCTGTATGCATGAAAAACATTTCAGAACAAGGACAAGGATATAATCAATTAAATGTTTTGCATGTGGACATATGAAAGGACATCAGATTTTCATTACATTATTCAAGTGTTGATACATGCCAGTAATCAATTAAAGACTGGATTGCAGACTGCTTCAATACCTGTCACAGTCAATGCTAATATCATCAGCTAAAAAGGATGGTCATTAATCGAAAATATACAGCATTAGTAGCATCTGGAAATTATGAATGAATCATTTATAAAAACAAAATTTTCAAGAAGGAAAAAAAAAAAGGAAACCTCACGAACTGACATACAATTGGAATAGTTCCCCAATGATCAATGAACAAGCCCCAGAGACGCCAGAGAGCTTGCTAAAAAAGTTCCTGCATTACATAGTTACATGATCACCAGCAGAGCATGAACAAATATTGTAGGACATGGATTTTCATACTAACTAAAAATCACTACCTGCTTGAATGTCCTTCATTACTTGATGGGTTACCAAAAATACTTGCTCAGTTTATCAGAAGCATACCCTTTAGGAGCAGTTAGCTGATCTGATTATCAATTGCCCACTCTTGCAATCAGCTTTTGAAACAGCTAGGGCTAAAATGTGCAGGCTGACAGCATCAGAACATGTCCCTTTATTTTCCATTGACCACTCTACCAAGTTCGTTTCCTTTTGTACAACCCTGTTAACCTCCTTTCAGTGTCAACCTTCTTTCCCAATCTAGCAAAAGAAGAACTGATACAACCAAGAGTATTTTCCGAAGGGATGAAACCTTTCTTTTTCATTTCTATAACTAATACTTTTGCCTCTGTTTGATATATGTTTTTTAATCTTCGGTCCAGCCCCCTTTGTTCAGATAATTTGCACCAGCCACAGATTAGTATGTTGTAAGTGAACGAATTTGGGGATACCCCTATCACTTCCATTGCATTGAAATATTTTCTAGCATTGTCCATGTCTCCCAACTTGGCAAGATCACCAATGAGTACATTATATGTGCTTGTTTTTGGCACAAAGCCTTTGGAAATCATTTCACAATAAAGTTTTTTGGCTTCCTCCTGGTTTCCAATTTTGCAATAACCACAAATGAATGTGTCATAAGTTGAAGCATCAGGATTCAAGCCATAATCTTTCATCTTAGCATACAATTTTTCTGCCTCTTCATGCAATTTTTCTCCCTCAACATGCAACTTTGCTGATAAGAGACCACGGAAAAGCAGATTGTAAGTTACAATGTTGACAGAAACTCCTTCATACAACATTTGAGAATATATGACCAAAGCCGTATTAATGCAACTCCTTTCACAATATCCACGAATGAGGGCATTGTATGTCAATGAATCGGCTGAAATTCCATCTCGGTTCATGTTTTCAACTACTGATCTGGCTTTCTTTGTCATACCTAGCCTGCACAGGACTATGACAAGATTATTATAAACTTCCTTATTCACTCTAAGTCCCATGCCAATGAGTTGCTCATGCATTTTGAAAATTGAGTCAGCCTTTCCACTTCTTGAAGTTGCAGCAAGCAAAACCTTATGGGTAGTGGGGTTGGGATAAATCCCCTCAACCACCATCACTTTCAAAATGTCAATAGCTTTCTCAATGTTACCTGCCTTAGAAAATCCTTCAACAAGGGTATTGCAAGTTATGATGTTGTACTTTATCCCATGAATTTTCATTTTATTCCATAATTCAACTGCGCTGTCCAGTTTCCCCAGCTTGCAATACGCATTAATCATGGTATTATAGGTTACAGTGTCTGGAGCTAAACCCATGTTTTTCATCTCATGAAAAACAGACTTTGCTTCATATTTGCCAAGCTTCCAGAGACCATTTATTAACACATTATAAGCAACAACATCTAACATACCTTTTCTGCTCATTTTCTCAGCAACACTCAAAGCAGCTGACTCATTCCTCACCTTAAAATACCCATCCATTAGAGATGTGTAGTTAACATGATCAAGAGACAAGCCTCCAGACACCATATCTTCAACTAATTCCTCAACTTCTTCCATTTTTCCACCTCTTTTTAAGTTGTTTATAAAAGCATCAAGTACACTGTTATTGTCTTTTACTCCACTCAATTTCATTTGATCATAAAGATCAAGGGCACATCCATGCTGTCCTACCTTGAGACAGCTGTCAATAAGCATTGTATAAATATACGGGTTCGGAGAAATATTTGTCTCTAACATCTTCTTCAACATATTAACAGCCGCTTCTAGCATTCCTTTCTTTACATATCCATTGATCATACATGAATAAGTTACAACATTTGGAATGACATATCTTTCCTCCATTTCTTGCAAAAGGGCCTCAGCATTATCCATGTCTCCGAATGTGCAATATCCATTGATCAATGTGGTGTATAAAACCAAATCAAAGGAAATTCCACGCACTACCATTTGACATTGATAGGCAAAAGCTTCCCATGCACACCCTACTTTAAATAACGAATTAACCAATGTACTATATGCAACATGATTTGGATTCATGCCCATTTCGTCCATCTTCATTATTAGTATCTTGGCATCTGACAACCTCCCAAATTTACAAAAACCATTAACAATTGAAGTGTATGTAACTACATCAGGCAAGAAGCCACTCATAATCATTTCCTTGTACAAAACGAGAGCTTTGTCAAGTCCATGATGGTTACAATATGCACTAATAAAAGTGGTGTAGGTAACAAGATTTGGTTCCAAATTCACATTGCAACCTGTACAACTTGTATCATCAATAGATAAAAACTCTTTTGTAGATCCCAAAATTTCATCAATTATAGCTTTTGCTTTATCAAAATCTCCTCTTTTGCAAAACCCATTAACCAAAGTATTATAGCTAACAATATCAGGCAACAAACCTTCTTTCTTCATTCTTTCCACCAGTTCAAGTGCATAAGTCATGTCTCCAATTTCTGAAAACCCACAAATTAAAGTATTGTACCCTATAAGATCCTTAGGTATCCCTCCAATTGCTAAATTATCCATGACCCACTCTCCATATCTAACCAATCCAACTCCAATAAACCCTTTAACCAATATATTACAAGTAAAAGAATCAAATAAAGTATCTTTCTTCACCATTGTGGACAGCAAACCAAAAGCCTGATTGACAAAACCTTTCTCACAAAAGCCCCAAATAACAGTGTTGTATGTAACAGTATCAACCTCAAAATCAACTTTTCTAAGAAAATCCAAAGCCGTAGTCAAGTTGCCAATTTTGCACAAGGCATGAACCAATACATTGCAAGTGCAAACATTAGGCAACACGCCACAAGACAACATCTCAGAATATACATTCAATACCTGAAAAACCAGGCCAGAGACATTAAAGTGGTTAAGGAGACGATTCCAATGTAGGACAATGGGAACAATACTGTGCTTCCTCATGACGTAGAATGCGTCCACTGCCTTAGACAGCCTGCCGCAGGTGAGATAGAGGTGTATGAGGGTGTTAAAAAAGGAGGCATAAAGATTGACTTTCGAGGATGGAATCGCCATATAAGCATCATTATTATGAGAAGTGATGTGACGATTTTGGCAGGGTGGTTTAGAAGTAGTAGCGTTGGCGAGGTGTGGATTTTGGATTGACGAGTATGTTAGATAGTTTAACACACCCCTCCTAGGATTTCCCAAACACTTCATCAACATCGTAGCTGATAGGATGTATTGCTTGTGGGTTATTCCGAAGAGACTGTGAGTGTACAACGCCCGAACTGTTAAAGAGAAACCTAAACCTGAAACTGAACCAGAATCCACCAACTATTGACATAACATAACATAGTCATTCTTATAAAGTTATGTTAACTAGAAAGTTTTTATTTTCTGTCCAGTTTTTCTATAATCTTTTTTACTATTAATAAATATATATTTTAATTATTTAATAAATTTACTACTAATAAAATTATAAATAATGTAATATTATATATTTAATTAATTAAAATTAATTATCAACGAAAATTATGAATGATTTAATTTTATTTAATTTAATAAACTTAATAAAATAAATATTAATTTAAAAATATCTTCAATTATATACATTTCAAATAAAAATTGATTTAACAATTAAAATATTTTAAATTTTAAATAAAAAGTTAAATTATAAATTATTTATTTAATAAATTAAAATAATTTTTATTAATAATTTGTTAATAAATATTATATAAGAGATTTTAACATATTTATTTAATTAAAAATAATTTATCTATCTTTAAAATTTAACTAATATTTAATTATTATGAGTGATAAAATGTATGTACGTTTTTTTTTCTTATTTAAAAGAAAAACAGAACCTGAAAATAAAATCACAATAGAAAATGCCTAAAGTACTCATGACCATTTTTATAAATAAATTTGTTTTAAAATTTAACATATGAATTAAGTTTAATTATATATATACACACACATAAAACATTTATCTTTATATTCGACGCTAAATATTTTATTTTTATTTGATTTAGTTATCGTATTTTCGCTTATTATAATTAAATTGTGAATTTTATTTTAAATGAATTAAAGGCATGAATCTTCTATAAAATTTCACTCATAATAAGAAATGTTTTATTATTTTTAAAGACATCCAGTGATAATAAATTTTTTAAAATTTATGTTAAATTATTTTAAAAGGAACTTAAGAATATACTAATAAAATTTAAACTAACAATTTTAAAAAGTTAATGATTTACATCACATAATAATTTATAACGAATATTATATTCAATGTTCAATATAGCAAGCAATAACCAATTGTCTATGGGAGTATTAATCTAATATATTTTCCCAGATTGCCATAAAAGAGTCTCGAATTACGTCTAAAAAATCAAAGGAGTTAATAGTTTCTCAAGCTTTTTAATTTGTTTCTAGCAAAAAAAAAAATCAGAAAATTAAAAGAACCAAAACTAAATCAACACCGAAAATTTGGTAACGTAGTTCGACACATCTTACCTACGTCTGCGGGGTCTGCACCTAACTTAATCATTTTTACCGAAATACAATAGATTTACCTAAGACTTTACTAAGCTGATACCACTCAATCCTTGATACTATCTCTTAACCTCACTTCTCGTGAAAGAATTTCACACTCAATAGTACGAGACCACCTCATACTAACCTCGACAGAAGATTTTCTCAATCAATCTTTTAATGAAAAAACAATAAACAAATAACTCAAGTAATTAAAATAATAAAGAACAAAAACTAAGTGCATTTGAGATAGAAAAGAACTACTTCCCGATGAGTTCCACTCTACTGAAATATATCTGGAAGTTGTCGTAACAACAATGGGCTGATTCACATAAACATAAACACGAAGTCACTGCTGTACAGATAACACATTCACCAACCACGTATACGCAACCCATAAGGAAATCAATTAATAATCATTGAGCCAATAAAGAATGATGCAGTCAAGAAATCACGCACACCATAGTCACTGTTTCATTGACACAACTAATTCATGCAACCACTGCTTCATTATCTTTTGCCGCATAAGAGATTTCTTGCTCAATACCGCACATATACACTGCATCGTAATTACTCTTCACTATAACATCAACACACACACACTGCATCCACTGTTTTTTCTATGCGTTGTGGAAGTTCAAAGATCGATGACTCATGTTTGGTGACTCTTTGTCGTGAAAGGAAAGACCTGTCAAAACCACCTCCTAACACCAATACGCTATTGCTGCCGGAACTCCTTATGCATACAATTTTTATTCAGCTATATTCACACACAAGCACCACTCTTTTCTTTAATGCCACACAAGCACGTCATTCACTTTGACACACTCACATTAGAGATCAACACTTTAATGCAAGCACTTTTTTATTGAACAACTAATTCACGTCACAACAATGCCACACATACATATATTCAGCAATTAACCTTGAGATGTAAGATGCCCACCGTGTGTTTTACTCAATCCACCATTAACGCATAGCCACACATTCTTTGCTGCTCAACTAAGATTTTCTTCTGTAATGTTGATTCAATAACCAATTAACACACACACCCTCTTTTACCCACTGACATAAGATTAACTACAGTAGTAGACAGGAGACATGCGCAATCTGCTTAAAAAATAAGAGTCCTACACAAATACACAACAACCTCATCCTTTTATTTTTTTCATAGCATAAAATGTACACAATTCAGCAGTAACTTTATCCAATTAGTCCAGTAGTAAAACAATTCCAATATCAACATGATAATAGACTCCAATTCAAGATAGGATTCTTTTTCAACTAGAAGATGATCCATATGGCTTTTGAATCCAAGTCATTACCCAATTAATATCTTATATGTCCAATTAATAAAAACTAATTATTTAGATATATAATATATATCCTAACAATTTCCCCCTTTTTGGCATTATTTGTCACAAATGTGAAACTCCAAAAAAAATGGACATATAAACATCATGTTGGACCCCGTTTCCGGAGCCCAATATCGGACACGAAAGCGTGATGCTTGAGCTTGGAGGGACGACTTAGAAGTTGAAAATTTAGAAGAAAAATCCCTCGGAAGCAAAGGCGGGCATCGCCGCGGCGTGTGTTGTTTCGCAGCGGTGAAACCTTTCGGGAAACCACGTCGTGACGAGCGGATGACCCCTTGCCGCGGCGAATGAAAGAACTCTCGCTGCGGTGAAACCACGATTTTAACCTCGCCGTGGCGAGCAGATAGTCTCGTCGCGGCGAAGGCCCTTTTTCACAGAAACCCAAACTTAAAATTTTCCATCCATTTTCATCAAAACAACCCAACGTAAAAATAACTCAAAACACAAACTTAAACACACACTCAAGCAATCTTCTAAAATCTTATCCTCATGATAAAACGATTTAATGCGAAAGGTTTGAAACTAAAATCAACATCAACCATATCTCATTGATAACCAAAGAAGAGTTTTACAAAGCTTTAATGGCATTTCAAGCCAT
>JANSVB020000018.1:1668649-1687237 GCA_025504935.2 Erythroxylum haughtii
CACTATAGATGGCTTTTCATCTGAATCAACAATTTTCAGCAGCCTTATAAGCTGGACCACAATCTTCACAATGATCAAGCAGGCATCCCAAAATGTAATATCTAGAATAATAGCACAAATTTCTTTTCCTTTTTCACTCTTTGATAATTTATGACTTGAAAAGCGTTTACTTGTCACTAAATTTTGAAGTTGTTGTTTATGTTCATAAACAATTTTCAAAGTAGTAAATGTAGTTGTAAACCTGATAACAACAGCACAAACAATCTTAACCCAATCTTCTTGTTTTCTTAACTAAGACAAAAATATGACATGATTATACACAATAACCAAGACAAAAATATGACATGATTATACACAAAAATTGTAATCTTAGATGCGCGTGAAGCAAGACTAGAAATATGGCTCATACCGCCAATATCTTTTAAAATAAGATTTATACAATGAGTAGTGCATGGAGACCAATAAATACACCGATACTTTGATTGTAATAAGTACTCAGCTGATACATAATTAGCTACATTATCTGTAACAAAATGCACAATATTCTTTGGTCCAATCCACTCTACAATTTCAGAGAATAATTCATATAAAGTATCAGCATTTTTACCATGTCAGAAGCATCAACAGACTTGATAAAAGTTGTTCTAATATTACAATAAACTAAGAAATTAATCAAGGTTCTTTGTCTTTGATCAGTCCCCCCATCTGCCATAATAGTGCATCTTGTTGATTCCCAACTAGATTTAACTGACATTCCTTTTTTAAATCTTGAAGCACGCAACTCATAATAAGATGGTACCTTAAATCCTAGATCTATTACTTTTGTAGCATCAATTGGTTTTTGAAAATGTGGTGAATTTAAAGCATTTAAAGAAATACATGAATGATAAAACCATCTAACTCATGTTTTTTTACATCGTAAAATAACATCCTTATCAACCATAAAACTTTTTAGACTAGGTTGAGAATCAGGAGTACTTCTTGGAGAAAAATAAGAATCTATGTCAATAGTAGCTTTTCTTTTTTCCTTTAACTAATACTTGTGGTGTTTCATTATCTCCAAAAAATATATCATGAGCCTCTTTATTTTCCTTCTTTTTTACTTGTTGCTACAAATATTTCCAATCATATTACATACATCAAGTGATATTTTTTTGCAAGAAGCAATATTACCCTTAATACTAGCAAGATGTTCTTTTATTCTAAAAATTCCTCCCCCTTTAAATATTTTACCGCAAAACATACAGTTATATTGAATGTTCACATCAGATGCTTGAGAAGAAAAAATAATTCCACGTTGGATCGGACTTACCACGAGTAGAGAATAGTTCTATATTCTCCATTATGATTTAACCTAAAAAGTATTTAAAAAATGAGTGTATGTTGCGGGATTATCACCGGAGTCTTCTTCCTTAAAGAGTTTACAACATAGTAAATAACTTGCGCAAAATAGTTGGCTTACCTTTCAATTGATTTTTTGTGCAGCACTCATATAGATATTTAGGTTGTATTAGGATTAAAAGAGGAAGGAAGAGGAGACAACGGAGAATAGATTTTTATTGTATTTTTTATTTTTTAAATAAATTTATTTACGTATAGGAGAATCGAACCGGACTAGACCGTCTGGTCCGATCAAAAAAAGTTAAACCGACTGGTTTTTATGCAGAAAGTTATTTGGTAAAACCGAACTGGACCACTGACCGGTTCGAACTTTTTTCGGTCTAACCGAACTATCCGGTCTGGCTTTTAAAACCTTGGTTAATTCTATTAACAAGTAACAAATGATGCTGGAAAAAGAACTCTTATTTATTTCTAATCGGAATGAATATTTTTTTAAAAAAATCAAGACATATTAATTTACATTATTGAATTTACAAAAAATATGAAAACTTAATTTGTTTGTATATTTTTACTATTTTCAATAAATACATTTATAAAAGAGTTAATAAAAAATTTCAAACTTTACTCAATTTTACAATTATAATCCGACTTTTAAAAAGTGACAAGTAAATACTTGAACTTTCAAATTTTTTCAAATTTAGCCTTAGGTTAATATTTCCAATGACATGGAATGTCTTTTTCTTTCTCATCATCAATTTCTTTATTTTCTTTCATCTCCATAAACAATAAGAACAAAACCCTCGCATCCTTAGCACGGTTAACGCAGCCAAATCCTCCCAAGTCTTGAAAATGTAATGAAATCTACAAAATCATGCCTACACAGGATTATATTGTCGATGTATACATTTATGTGAAGATAAGTTTGCCTAGTTATTGTTTTTCCTATTTTTCATATTGCAGACTTTTATTCATTAGACTATACTCCTGAGTTTCTGATATTCATTTTTGGCTATTAATCGGTGGACTTTCTAGGATCATCAATCTCATGCGGATGACTCCTTAATTGAGATCAACAAAATTCCATAAGGTTTAAATCATCATGCATGACCGGACGTGAGACTATAGGATAATGACTCCTACTTTGATTCTCCATTTGGAACTGGATATATATATCAACTCTGATGTCATTCTCTTTGTAGAGGTATTGAGCAGGAATTTGCAGATGAGCGTGCCCTCTTTGCTTATGCCAGGTAAGCAAAGAGGTATCCACCATGTCTGTTGTTTATCGTCCTCGTCATTAATGTACTTGGATGCTGGAAGTTCAATATCAAACTTTCTCTGCAACTTTTTTGATCTGGCTCCAAAAGTTTCATCATCCTTAAACTTTAATGTTTTTTTGGGGTCTACTACAACCAGATTACAAGATCTTCCCATTCATGTAACTAATTGGTGATTGTATATTACCAGCATATGATGTAAATGGCATGTAACAATTAAAATTTGCATAAAGAGAAATTGGATGTCAATTCTTTCTTTCATCTTCTAGAGAAAAGGTGAAACAACTTGACTGTGATCGCTTAGCTGCATTAAAATGTGTCCATATCGCTAAGGAAGTGAGGGTCTTGTTCTTATGTTTACGAAGATGAAAGAAAATAAAGAAATTGATGGTGAGAGTGAAAAAGCCATTAAATTTTTGTCTATCGTGGTAACGAAAATGTTAACATTGGGTTATATTTATAAAAATTAAAAATTTGAGTATTTAATTGTTATTTTTTAAAGTTTGAAATATAATTACAAAAGTAAGTAAAATTTGAGATTAAACCTTTGTAAAATTGAGGTATAATGAATTTTTTTCCACTATTGAAGTTTTCCTTATTCTATTAGGAATGATTGCTATGATTAATTATTAATTACTACTACCAATTATTAGTGAGTGACAATCACTTAAGTTCTAAACATTGTTGCTAGATATAATAAAGATACATATATGGATCTTTTTAATGACTTCAAGAACATTTGTCATTCTCTATGTATGAAGTATTGCAAATATATGAAAATAAAATTTAGAATAGAAAAATCTATGTATGATTAGTAATAAAAATCCTTTTCAATCATAAAAATAAATTAAAATTTACAATAATAGAAATATGACTAACAAAGTAATCAATTATATTAAAAAGAGAAATTAACATCAATATAGAGAACAAATTTATATTCATACTGCTTATATAACTAATTTGAGATTTTCTCTGTAATTTAAAAAGTAAAAGCCAACAACTATTCATTTATATTTATCATACCCTAAATTGTTCGTCTAACATAATTTGATTACAAATTTTAAATAGAAAATCAGATCATACACCCCTATGGTGGCCCATTGCAGGAAAGGTTCCTATGATTTAAATTTGAAATATGATAAGAACATCTCGTTAAGAAGATTTTGAACTGAAGTATCCTTTTATTAGTCTTCCATTAATAATATCAATAATGAGTCTCTATTAAAATTCATTCTCTCGTAACATCATTTTGTACAACAAATAACTTTAATAGAAGTCCAAGTTTCTTCATTAAAATGATTATGTCTCTTTAAACTAATTCAGAAAACCTTTCTTATCTTTAGAATAGAGAGAAAACATCATTTGATGAGCTAATATAATCTTCTGTTAGATCTAATTACCATATAGAATTACACTATGGGAAAATTATATCATATAAGCATTCATCATTAATAATTTTGATGGAAGATTGTCTAAGCTTCAATTTCAAAATTTATTAACATGAGGTTGTTGTAATCCAAATTTAGACAGTATATAAGTTTGCATCTAAATTTACCCTTGTTTTTATCTTATATTAGTTGCATTCAATATAATATAATATAATTAGTGTTTAAACATAACTAGAAATTTCTTATTTTGTCTTTGATTTAAGGAGTACTATATGGAATTCAAAACAAAAAAGTTGTACAATAACTTATATATACTACATCAAGCTTTTACTTTTTAAATTTTCAATAACCAAAGGACTTCTTCACTTTGTTTATTAATAATAGATATAAGTCTATGCTAAAGTCATTTATCAATAAAGAGGTTTGCATATCATTAATAGAAATTTATAATTATATATTTGAATACTAATAACATATATTTTACAACATAATTAGTTGACATTGGTAAAATTGAAACTAAATCCAATTACAAATATGATTATATTGAAGCTAATACATGACATGATGTAGGAATTTTATATAAAATAAAGGGCTAATTCTATGCAATATGAATCTTTAAAGCATCTCACACCTAATATCACTTATTTTAATAAGTTTACATTTTAAACTCTTGAAAGCTACTCCCTTATATTCAGATATATATCTTTTTAGAACTTCTAGCTAGCTTTTTTTTTCTTTTTTTTATAGAAAGTAAATAAATAGATTGATAATGAATTGACTACAAGAGATTACAAGGGAACTAGCTCTGAAGCTAGTAACCTATACCAAGTTTGAAACTAGTAGAATTAGCAACTTTGTAAAAAACTAGATTGATTAATGCCAAAGTTAAGAGTCATAATTAAGGATATTTTACTAGCTCAAACTGAAGTTAATGACTCCTTTCCAAAATTCTTGATTGAGTATCAAAGTATTCTCTCTCATCTAATAGAAAAGCTCGTTAAGAACTAGTTTCCTTCCTCACCTTTTTCCTTGAAATAAATAATGTTATCTTTCTCTCCAAATCTCAAAAACTAGTCTTCCAAAGAAAAGCTTGAATTTAGTATACTCTTGTTGAGTATTCCACTTCCTTTACACTATCTAGTCTTCAACTTCTAGAGAAGATGTAGAGGGATACGAAATCAAGAATTGAATAAGAACATTCTTCTATAAGAAATTAAAATATTTACATTGAAAAAAAATAGATGATTAAGTGATTCAGACGTTATGGAGCATAAGATTTAGTTGTCATAAGTTGAGTGCCCAAAACTCTAACATTGGTAGAGAGTTTACCATTAATGGTCAACCAAAGAGAATGCAAAATTTTTGTTGTAGCTTGAGGAAAACAAACTATTTTAAAACATAGAAATTTATGAGATTTATTCCTAGATGTATCTTTAAAAGAGGAGTATTATCAAAAAGGTAGTTTACTCATTAGATAATATCACTTGATTGGAGGTACCAGAGTATCCTAGAGAAGAAGCCAATGAGATGTCTTGAGGCTATTGATTGAGATTTAATTTATTCTCTAAGATGACCTTTTTAACATTTACTTCAGTTGTAATGATTATCCTTAGGTGGAAGAAATTATCATCCTTGATTAATGGACCTAAAGAACACGAACAATTAAAACAAAAATTAGATCTAGAACCATCTCTTGGCTTAGTCTAGAACCATCATTTTGTTTGATTCCTTAAATTGAATAAATATTGCATAGTTCATGAAATATCATTTTTTGAATCACAAGACCAAAAAGTACTTTGATTCAAATAATGGGACTCGATCTACCTGACCTACAAAGATTCGTTGCTAAAGAGTAGTCTCTAAATTCATTTTATCAAGAGAGTTTCATTGCTTAGTATTGGAGCCTCTTCATAATTAAGGAGATATACATTTCCAAAGTTACCTCGGCGATATAAGAACTACTGGTAGTACTAGACTAGAAAACGTTCTTGATGAGCTTCTCACTCAATTTGGTTAGAAATGAAGGAAAAGTGGTAGACTATCGTGCATTGTATACATAACTTAAATCCTTTAATCTATTTATTAACCAAGGCAAGTGCACCTATCATTCTATGGCATAGGGCATGGAATTTTAAATGTCGATCCCATAGAGACTATGAGTACTAATAATGACTCTTTTTCTTATTATTTAACCAAAAATTAAGGTGAATGTGATATTTCATATTTAAAATAAAAATAAATCTACACAATCAAGGAAACTAAGGTATCCAAAGAATGAAAAATCAACCAATGAAATTGTGGTACCATACTTTGAATGCCATTTAGGATTTTCACGAAATTAAGATTTCATTAACTAATTTATTATAAAATTCACTGGACAGTGAAAATTTTTAAATCATGTGAATATCTTTTTGAAAACTAATGACACCTAATCTAGGTTAATTAATTAAAACATCCCTTATAATTGTATTATTTAATTTATGAATTTCATTTTTTTTGTTTAACCCCCCAATTTAGAGGATTTTTGTCAATCTATCGCTAGGTTTGCATGCAGCTCTTTTCATTATGCTAGATCTATTAATAGATTGTATTTCCCAATCTCAATTGTATGAAATCATACATGAAATAATATGCCAACAATATCAATTCAAGCAAAACAAAGAACATATGATTAAATCTCAATCTATATGGCCTTCTCACAATTCAACACAAACATATACCACAAGAAATCGTTAACACTACTCAAAACTCTCCTACATGGCTATGTACATTGTTCTGCACTCCATAACACAATTAAAACAACTCCAAATTGCTTCAAAATTGTTCGAATTCATTCTTTTTTGCTCCAAGTTAGTTAGACCTAGAAACAAAATATGAATAATTTGAGTACTAAAATCAATAAAAATGCTCTAATAAACAAACAAAATGCATTATATATAGAACTAAAAATATGACCAAATATGACCAAATCACCACTTATCATCTTCCCTATATGTAAGTATTTTCTCATCCTCAAGTGAGGAGTAGATTCAATTCATGACTTCTTCTTAATATCCACCTCCTTTTATCTTGACTGATCTATTCACACTTCAAATGTTATGCCTTAAGAACCAAATCAAAATACTATTGGAATTAAACAATCATAAAATAAATTTTCCATGAGCCAACAACACAAATGAAAATTTGATAACTTTTTTATTAAATCAAGTGTTATAGAATTTATCACCCTCACACTACAACTTTATTCAATTAACTTAAAGTTTTTGTGGTGAATATCAATAAGATTCTTAATTCAATACATTGATGGATTCTTAACAGTAAGCTTACTAGCATATCACATCTCCACCATTATAAAATAAATTATAGGCAAAAATCAAAAGTTCTTCACATATAGGTGTAATGAAGTTTAGTTAATGTATGAAAAAAGGATAGAATTAGGTTAATCAAAATGAAGAAAATTGTATAATCAAGATAATGTAAAAATCTGATTCAAACAAACTCAAGTCTCCACATAGAATGTAAATAATGTGTAAAACATTTTAGGTGTCTTTTGTTTCTCTTTATAATTTTAACATGTTAAAACACAAAATTTTCTTCCTTTTTAATTACTTTTAATTTTTTTAATAACAAGGAGAATATACAATTTTTTTTATAAGTAACATATGAGAAGATATAATATCAAGTGCATAATCCCACACCTTTCCTTATTCTTCATACTTATTAGTCAAATCAAATAATCATATATATAATCAAGTAAATAAAATCCTTCAGGGTATAAAAATAAATATAAGACTAACAAAAAAAATTGATTAATATCATGGTTGAAATAATCCAAAGAAAACTTTAATGCTTAAAATTGGTTACACCTAAGGGATAAAAAGAGGTATGATAAAATCATAGATAAAGGCTTAATAATGGTTAATCTAAGTGTCTTTATCATCTCAGTGCTTCTAATTTAAAAATTATAGTCTTGGCATGTATAACAAAAGTAAATTCTAAAATCATCTATTATTTATGATATTTACATAATAATGAAAATAGAGCATAATATAATAATAAATGCTCATTGGCTTAAAACCTCTCAATTTAAGCTCATTTGTGAAAAATTTTAAACACTTTCAACCAAATCAATAATGAAAAAATTCATTCATGCTATAACCTATAAAAATCCATCTAATTAGATTTTTTTCTTTTACATTCTAACTTAATTCCTTAGTCACATAAGAATTAACAAATTTAATATCTTTATAAAAAACGAATGAATAAGAATTAAAATAAGCTTGAGTCAACATTAAATCCATAAAATTACTATATCACTTCCCTATGCTTAAAGATGTACATTATTCCCAATGTACATAACAAATCACAAAAAAGAATAAATGTATTGGGAAAAAATAAAGTAAATTAATGCTTCCCTAGCTTATAATTTAGAAGTTCAAATTAAAGGCTTAATTTCCATCCCTTATCATCATGGTAAAAATAAAATAAAACAAACAAAACATTAAAAATGGAAAGATAATAAAATGAACATAAATCTACTGTATCTATAATCTGAAATTATGGTTTATTATATGCAACGTAAAAAGAATAATAGAAATAAATGGCATCATATGGGTTTAGGAGGGCTAATCCTTTACTAATTATGAACATAAAATAAAATAGGAAAATACATAAAAATAAATATAAAATAAAAGTGAAAAAAAAAAAGTGTTGTTAAAACATCTAAAGCCTTCGTTGATAGCGATGCCTTTACAATAGCGTAAGCATTCGATTGTTGAGGAGTCAATGATGATGGGGTGACTCTTTTCGGTGTGAGGGGTACCAAAACTTTATTAAATACCATTGTCCCTTTCAGATGGTACACTACATTACTAGGATATGACCCATTTATTTCTCCAATCAAGTGATCTTCAACTGGCCCAATGTGGATATGCTTGTGGTCTCCTAGACTTGCCAGTGCTTTCCTAAGATTGGTCTCGATGCTCAAGCTGTCCCGTGTGCTACTGTGGTGTATCCAACCTCTATTGCTACTCTTGCTCCACTGCCTCTTCCTTGGTACTTACTTTCCTCGTCTTTGTTTTTACGCATTTATCTTTTTCTCATTACTCCCTAAAATGTGAAAATAACAAAAATTGAAAAAAAATAAGTGCAATAATATATATCAATTAAACAAATACCGAAATAATATCTCACGATCAATTAGTTCTTAATTAATAACAAAATATAAACAATTCTAATAAACCATAACTTAATCCAAAACAGTCACAATTGTAATGACATTATCTTGAAAGCATTCAAATTAATCAAGAAATATTAGTCGATCCAAAAATTATAACTAAATTATCGTCACACCCAAATTAAATCAAATAAACCCAATGGAATTAAAATAGCCCAAACATTATAGTATTAAATAGCACAAAAATTCCAACAAAATTAAAATATGCAAAACATAAGCAATTGCATAATTCAATTCCTGAAAATTCAATATAACAACATTAAAGATTTAATTTTACAAAGATAAACAACAATAGCTCGATAAATTCCTAGAAATTTATAATTTAATCATGCATATAGTCCATGAATGTTAACTAAACTCGAACTCTTCCAAACATTTGGATATTCTCAATAATCCTAAAATATGTAAAGTAGTGGAATCTCAAAACTATTCCTAAAAAAATCTACAAATCAATCCAAAAATAAATGGAATAAAGCAAGAAACATATCTTAAGAGGATGAAACCTAAAAAAAAAGGTTAGCAAGGGATTTTCATATAGTGTAAGGGGTCTAGATGAGAGAAATAGGAAGGAAATTTGAAAATGTAGCTTTAGGGGATAAAAGGAAAATTTTAAAGTGATTTTGCTTAATACAAGTGGAAACATTATAGTTTAGCTAGTTTACGTTAAACATATTAGGGTTAACTTTTATTAGACATGGGCATGTTGGGCTACCATATAGGCATATTAGGCATTTACATGAATGTGTTATCCAAACGTGCTATGACAATTTCTAATACAGGTTAGAGCATAGTTGAATCTCTAAGTCATGTTAAACTAAAAACTAAGACAAAAAATTACATGGGCATGCTAAAACTTAACACAACTATGTTGAAACAAACTTTTAAAAAGAATATGTATAGCTACCAACACTGGCATTTTGAGGGGACTAGCATGTTTCTATAACTTCTGCAAAAATAAGGATAAAAAAATTCAACAAGGGTGTGTTCATGACCATTTATCTTTCTATTTCTTCAAACTTAGATAAATCTAGCAATATGGTAGTGTAGAAGGGCATGTAACTTATTAGGACTTTTCAACAACGCAATCACTAAGATGAGCATATTGATGCCTGTATATCTTTCTATAACTTTTTGGGACGTCTTTTTAAGGTAGAATACGGTTATGTATCTACTTAATATAGATGTGTTAGTCTATATGGCCATCAACACGAGTATGTTGACAGGTGTATAACTTTCTATAACTTTTTAACTTAGCCAATTTTCGACCTACTTCTAAATATTTAAATCCCTATATATTCCAAAGCTTAGAAAAGGAAGATAACACCTATAAAACCATAAAGCAATTACAATCTAGCACTAAACCATAAAATTTAACATAGATATAAAAGAAATTAAAAACTAAAAATTAGAATAAATTTACTTAAAATAAATTACCAAATTAAAAGGATTGGGTTACCTCACAAGAAACATTTGTTTAACATCATTAACTTGAATTTCTCACTTTAGCTTACTCTTTTATCATTATGGAGAATGAACTCCTTGCTTTTAAGGTTGTCAAACTCCTGTCCAAAGTAATACTTTAATTGTAAGTCATTTATCTTAAACATACCTTTTCTAGATAGGTTGCCTTTATAGTGCCATATGGAGAAACTCTCTTAGTTATAAAAGGGCTAGACCATCTAGATTTTAACTTGTCTAAGTCGAGAGTTGTATAAGAGAACTTGATCTCCCTTCTTAAATTGCTTGGCTTATTTAATTCTCCAATCATAATGCCTTTTGGATTGTTTCTTATAAAGCTTTGAATTTTCATAAGCCATCATACCCCATTCCTCTAGTTTATTCTCTTGGAGCCTCCTTTTCTCTCTTGTAAGATTGATATTGAAATTAATGAACTTAATTTTCTAATATGATTTATATACGTTCAATGAGCAAATGACACACCTTGACATACACTAACTTATATGATGTAGTGCCTATTGGTGTCTTAAATGTCATTTTATAGGCTTAAAGAGTATCATCTAATTTATTAGACCAATCTTTCTTATGATGCTTTATCATCTTTTATGGTATTCATTTTAGTTCCTTATTAGTTACTTTTACTTGGCCATTGATTTGAAGATGATAAGGTTTTTAGTAACTCTATATTTACTAAGACCCTCTTCAAATTAGACGTTAGAAAAATGAGTGCCCTTATCACTAATAATTGTTCTCAATGTGCCAAATTAAGCAAATATTCTCTTAATAGCTTTAATACTATTATATCATCATTTGTAGGTAAGCTGCAACCCATTTAGAAACTTAATCTACACCTACTAGGATGTATTTGTTTCTATACAAAACTAGAAATAGATTCATAAAATTGATGACCTAAATATTGAACATTTCATGAACCAAACTAAAATTTGGATGAATTTCATATTAATAAGAAAAGTTAACTATTCACTAACACTTATCACAAAGTTGAGCGTACATTTGGTCATCTCTAAATAATGTAGGCTAATGGAATCCTAATTTAAGAACCTTTTTAAGCATTCTATTTGCATGGTAAGGGCCTCTAACTAAACCTGCATGGTAGTGACCTAAAATCTTCTACCTCTCCATCTTAGAAATACATCTTTAAATTATTTATTATACAGAATTCTTAAACAAAAAGGGATCTTCCTAAGGGGTAACTTTTAAAGTCAGAGAAGAATGTCTTCCTTTATTAACGAGAAATCTCCTTAGGACTAGTAGTAATATAATTAGCAATATTGATAAACTATGGAAGTTCAAGTTCACTAACCTCATTGAGACTGTATAACCACTCTTTAAGAAACGCGTCATCAATATTATTGTCCCTAAGCCTCTAAAACAAAAAAAATCAATCTAATTAATCTTAGCTTTGAATATGATTAATTTAACAAATATTTTAGTGCAGAGTGATCAATGTGGGTAACAACTTTAGACAATATATGCTAGGATCTAAATTTATAAGCCATAAAAACCAATTATAGTAGCTCCTCTTTTATAGTTATATAGTTTTTTTAAACATCCATCATAGTTATTCTAGTATAGTAGATGACCTAAAAATGCTTATCCTTCCTCTGTTTAAGAATTACACCTACAATAAAATCACTTGCATTTTACATTAGTTAAAAAAAAAGAGTCCAATATGGCATAACCATAATGAATGAATTAGTTAACTTTTTCTTAAGAAGAGTGAATAAGACACTCTTGAGTGAAAATAAAAGGACATACTTCTCAAGTAACTAAGTTAATGGCCTAGAAATTTTAGAAAAAATTTTAGCGAATCTTCTATAGAAACCTGGATGACCTAGGAAGTTGTCAACGACCTTAACTGAAGTAGGTGTCGTAGCTTCTTAATAGTTTTCATTTTTGCTTTATCAACATTTATCTCAATAAAACATTCTATAGCTTAAAAATAAGCCTCTTTAACTATAAAATGGTTTTTTAATATAGTTTAGCATCATATTGGTTTCCTTACATCATTTGAGCACTTTTTCTAAATTTTGGAGGCATAAATCAAAAGAACCTCTAAAAAATATAAAATTATCCATAAATGCCTTGATAATATCCTCAGCTAGTTCATCAAAGATCACCTTTATAAACCTCTAAAATGTAGCTGGTGCATTGCATAATCCAAAGGGCATCCTCTAGTAAGTGAACATACCATTTGGATAAGTGAATGTCATGTTTCCCCTAGTCTTCTAGGCTATAAGAATTTAAAAATAGCCCAATAATCCATCTATGAAAAACTAATACACAAGGCCATCTAACCGCTCCAGCATTTTTTCAATGAAAGGAAGAGGAAAATTATTCGCTTGAGTAGTATCATTCAACTTTCTATATTCTATTCACACTCTCCACCCAATAATGCTCCTCATAGGAATCAACTTATTCATCTTATTAGGCACCATTACCATCCCTCCATACTTCTATATAATTTGTACAAGGCTCACCAAAGAACTTTAAAAAATAAGGTAAATTACTCCTTCATTAATATGCTTAATTACCTTTTCCTTCACAACTTCCTTTAATTACTCCTTCATTAATATGCTTAATTACCTCTTCCTTCACAACTTCCTTTATGTTTGGATTTAGCCTATATTGAGGTTGCATAACCTTTCCAAAAGTATCCTCCATAAGAATTTTATGTGTACAAAAATATATTTCTGTTTATAAATGAAATCTTTTATGTTATAGCCTTCTTATGCCCTCTAAATTCTTTAATAAAATTTCTTTTTAGTCTTTATTTATGTTTAATGTTGTGATTACTAGTAACTTTGAATCCTTATCCAAAAATGAATATTTTAACACAGGTGGATCTTCAATAGAGTGTTTTAACCTCATTTATTTAGTCATATCAATTTCTTTGAATTCCTTTGCAGTATGGGCTCGTTAACCTCACAATAGGCTAATTGTTCCTCCGTTATGGGTTAACATCATCCTATTCTTCTTTAACGATAGCTTTCTCCTTTTCTCCTACCTCTAACTCCTTTCCATTTTATAATGTTATTCCTTTTATGCGTTCCTTAACACCTGGTTATTTAGTGCAATAACACGTAACCTCAGTTGAAGCAACAAATTTAGTGAAGACATCGTCAAGATGTTGATAATCCTATTGTTATCAATTGGTCGAAATTCAGATGAGATATGATCATTCCATGCACTGTTATAATAACTACTTTGGATTACAATTATTTCTATATAGGTTATCTTGAAGTTAGTTCTCTACGAGAATTGGGTGCCCCTAGATATAGTCTTATGCCTTAAATTCATAATTAGGTTAGTTACTCCCACAAATGCCACAACAAATCATAGATGTTGGTTAAGCTTCTAAAACTGCCATAATTAATGACGTATCATAATCCTCATGAGAACGTTATCCTCTCTACCCCTCCATTATATTTAATGGTTATAATACTGAATATCCAAATCCTATAAACAAGTCAAAACATAAGATCATGACAGAAGGCTCTAAAGAAAATTAATAAACAATAAAAGAAAAGGAAGGAATATAAATGGCTAGATTAATAGAACTTAAGCTTTCCTAATATCCTAGTCCAAGACAATAATGTTAAAGACTTAGTGAACTCACATATAATGTATATAAAACTTGACTCATTCAACTATAGACTATTCGAGGCAACTGCACCTATCATTCTATAATGTAGAGCTTGGAGTTTTAAGTGTCAATTCCAAATAGACAACAAGTACTAGTAATGACTCTTTTCCTATTATCTAACTGATAATTTAGGTGAATGAAAACAAATCAACACAATTAAAAAAACTAAGGTAACCAAAGAATGAAAAATAAACCAATAAGATCATGGTAACTTGACTTCAAATCCTCCTTTAGGATTTCTCATGCAATCATGATTTCATTAATCAATTTACTCTAAAATTCATTACACCATGGAAATTCCTAAATTATGCTAATATCTTTCTTAAACATATTAACAATAGTTGAAGTTAATTAATTTAAGTCCCTTTATAATTAAAAACCTTGAAATTGTATTATTAGATTTATAAATTTCACAATTATATTTGACCCTAATCCAAAGTATTTTATGTTGACCTATATCTAGATTGGCATGTAACTCCTTACAATTATACTAGATTTATTTATACATTGGATTTCTTATTCACAATAGCTTGAAATCACAAATAAAATAGTATTAAGACAATATTAATTTAACCATAGCAAAGAACACATAATTAAATCTCAGTAAAAGAACATATAATTAAATCTCAGTAAAATTAAATAATAAATTAAATTAAATCAAAATCACTACAAGATCCATCCCGGGTTTCATCTAATCCAAATACTAAAAGGTATTTAGACCATGATAACAGAAAATAAAACATCAAAATTAAAGAAAAATTGGAAATATAAGAAAACATGGTTGGAATCCTTGAAATCTACAAAACTTACACTCCGTATTAATGAAAAATCCACTCCAAAGGGGATTCCTTGCTTGTTTCTTCTTCCCTCAATTGTTCTATGGTTTCTTTTTATGTATTTTCTACCTATTTCTCTTTCTTACTGCTTAAAATGCCTTTTACATCTTTAAATTCAAGTGCAAAGAGATACACGGGCATCAACACATGTGTGTTAATAACCATGTAACTCAAATTTTGGAGCTCATGCCATTAACATGGCTTTCTTATAATTTCACAGGCATTTTGCTAACCTTAATAGTCGTGTACCATAAGAAATCCTCAAAGATCTCCAAGCACTCTTATACAGCCATGTACATAATCGTGCACTCTATAAATGAATCAAAAAAGCTCCAAATTTAAGCACTAAAATCAATACTAAAACTTAAATAAAAAATCAAAATGCACTAAATATGGGACTAAACATATGAATAAATCATCATTTATTAAAAAGAAATATAAGCTGACCACTGTATGTGCAATGTGTCTAAAACTGTATTAATATATTGAACTCTGATTGTAAAAGAAAGTAACATATTGCACCATTTATCAATTCTTTTTAAAATTCTTACAATTAGAAGCATGAAGTCTGAGCATATTGGTACCAAATAGGTACAAGGAAGTGGTTTTTAGCTTGAATCAAGTTAAGAAGTAAAACTAGTCAGAATTATATGCCACAACCAAGGAGACAAATAATAGCTTTTCTCTTTATTTATAGTTAAGCTTGAGAGGTTCTTGAATGCGCTAATGGCTATCTAATAAATGATTAATAGACCTTATTTCTATTCTCATGTTTAGTGTAGTTTTTTGTTTATTTGTGATTTTTTTTAATTTTTGTACTTAATTTGTTCCTATTATATTTTTAATTTTTAATTACCTTTATATGTCCAAAAAAGTGAAAATCAAACAAAATCAAGGAATAAAATTAAAGGATTGAACATGTCTTTGAAGGAAACAGTCATGTGGAGGTGCATATGGTCATGTCCTAAACTATGTAGCTTTTTAGAATTGTTGATTTATGAGATTTTGAAAGAATAGAAGTAAGCATGAGGGACATGTTTATGAACTAGTTGTATGGATGACCTTTTCCACTCCAGAAATCTTGATTTTTAAGTTATAGAAGGAAAAAATTAATAGAAAAAGAGTGGAGGCTAGAGAGAATCTCAAAGAAGGATTAAAAACTCACAAATTTATGGTATGGGATGATAACAAGAATGAAGAACAAGCCAGAAAATATAGTTGGAATGGATTACCATTAATTTAATGTGGAATTCATCATATTTCTTTTGATTTTTTTAGTTTTCATTTAGTTTTGATTTTTTCCTCTATAATTAGAAACTAAAATGTTTTTGGTTCTTGGATTAGATGAAACCCAAAGTAGACCTTAAAGTTATGTTGTTTTTAATTTAATTAAATATTTATTTTTATTTAGTTTAGATGATCTGTTCTTAATTATTCTTGAAATAATATTGTTAGCATATTGATTCATGTATGATTTCAAGCCAATAAGATTGATAAATTCAATGGATGAATAAATTTAGCATAACTGAAAGTAGTTGCAAACAAACCTAGAGATAAAATGATATAAAAGGAATTCGAAAATTGGTTAAAGCAATCATAAGGGTTTTCATTAGAAAGAGATTTTAGTTAATCAACGTATGGTTAGACATTAATGGTCTTTAGAAAGATATTAGTATAACTGAGGATTTTCCATTATCCAATAAACTATAGAATAAATTGAGTAATGAAATCATGATTGCTTGAGAAGTC
The DNA here is from genome assembly GCA_025504935.2 of Erythroxylum haughtii. Classification (NCBI taxonomy): domain Eukaryota; kingdom Viridiplantae; phylum Streptophyta; class Magnoliopsida; order Malpighiales; family Erythroxylaceae; genus Erythroxylum; species Erythroxylum haughtii. The sequence goes on from JANSVB020000018.1 coordinate 1,685,602, forward strand.
TTAGAAGGGATCCAATGTCCAAGTACCAGTCTTCTTTGATTGTTTCTTAGTTTGATCTTTGTACAATTACACGACTGTGTTGATCTATTATAGTTTATTGTTTTAATTTTGAATTTGATTATTTGTAAGCACTATATTTCTTAGACTAGATAATATAAAGATAATAAGTTCCAGTATTTTTAGTCTTTGTAGGATCGACTCATACTCATCAATGTTAACTATGTGCATTTATGGTTAAAACTAAAATACACTAATATAGTCATTGGCGCCTTATAAAATCTGAATCATGACTTAATAGTAAAAGAAGGTCTCCAGTAATTGCTAAACTATATTTTTCCAATCTTTTGCATTTTTTATGATATTTAAATTTTGATTTTAGGCTGATAGTGTGCTTTAAAAGTCTCGATATGACGTTAATGTAAAGTGAAGATAAGTAGGGGGATAAATTTCCCATTATCTTATACTCATAAGCCTTTTGATTTATTTAGTTGGAATCTTATAGAAAAGAATGTTGTAGGATACAATTTTGAGGTAATATTCAATCTAACTAATGAAAATTATTAGAAACTTGAATGCTTTCAGTGTGCATGATGAAGCTCAGATTTTTTGTATCAAAAGCCTTTTAGAAGTCCACTTTAGTTTCACAACACATAAGAGAGTTATTTCTTCTATAATTTTTAAATAATTTGTGAATAAGGAGTATGGTATCTGAAATGTCCCTTCCTTTAATATAAGCACTTTGGTTTCCATTAATAAGGGGTTTGTTAGCCTATTTTAGCCTAGAGGCAAGAAGTTTAGAGATAACTTTGCATATATTGTTGCAACATGAAATTGTTCTGAAATCTTTAACTTATTAGGACTAGGAAGCTTACGAATAAGGCTTATAAAATTCTTACTAAATTCCTTCAATATTTAACCCCTTTTAAAGAAGTTTAGTACAACCTTTGTAATAATAATCATAATTAAGTGCTAAGATTTTCAAAAGAAAAGGACATTAAGCCACTTGGACCTAGGGATCTATTAGGTTTGACATAGAAGATAATTTTTTTCACATTAGAATTAGTAATAAGAGAGAATAACACAATAATATTTCATCTAAAATTCTATTAAAAATAAAAGAGTTAAGCATAAACTTTGAGGAAGAGGATTGATCAGTAGTGCCTAATGTTTTAGAGAAATAGTTGAAAGATGTCTTTAAGAGCTCCTATTGAGTAAAAACTAATAAACCATCTTCTTCTTGTAAGCAAGAAATTCTATTCACATTCCTCTTTTCAAGTGATAATTTATGAAAAAAATGATGTGTTCTTATCTCTAGCCACATTATTGAACCACCCTTGACCTTTGTTTAAGCAATAAGTATTCGAACTCAATAGCCTTTGAGTGTGTAAGCAAAGGTTACTTCTCCTCATCTTAAAGAATTTTCTTTGATGGGTTAAAATATAGAAATACTTGAGTTTTGTTTGGCCTTTCTCTAGTACAAATCATTATAGCATTTATGTTACAGGTTCGATAAAAAAATTAAGTTCCTCATTGATGTTTCTAATTTTACCGTTACAAACAGATGAAGGAAAGCCATGGATGTTCACACTAAGGGTCTGTTTGGTTGAGCTTTTATCAGTAGAGCTTTTATCAGTAG
>JANSVB020000018.1:1938196-1949745 GCA_025504935.2 Erythroxylum haughtii
TACGCCATTGCTATTATGAGACTATCATTGACACTGGAATAGAATATTCATATGATTGTCTCATAGTAGGTCAATCCTATGTACTTATTACTCTTAGTAAACATCCACATGTTAACTATAAACAACTCATGTTTACAGCTTATGAGATCTATTGTTGGATCCAATTAAGGAGTATAACATGTGCTAGTCTATCCTGATTAATAATATCCCATCTCATTAATCCTATGACTAGGGAAAGTTTAGATAATAATATAATTACACATGATAGGAATCTCATTATCATGATCTCATTATGATTTCCTCCGTGCTAGGTTTTATATCAAGGACTTCATTAAATCTATTTAAGAGCAAATCCATAAATGTATGAACATAGACATAACGAAAAAAGCCTTTATTAATCATAAAATGATTTGTAGAAAAAGTGCTAAAAGTGATTGCCTTTATAACACTTCTCTAACATGAATGAGTTAAGGACCAAAAATGATAAGAAACTCTAAAATAAATAAACAAAATGTACTAAACATGAGATTAGAAACATAGTCAATTTAGCATTTATCAACCAAACTTCAAATAATGAAGTAACCATTAATAAACATATTGTAAATGAGCTACGTGAAGTAAAATTAAGAAGATCTCAAAGATTTTTAAAAAATGTTAGCTATTTTTATGATTATATGGTTTAGTTATAAGAGGTAGAAGGTGAACAATGAATTATTAAAAATCTAATTTAATTTTCATAAGTTATTAAGACTGAAAATTCTAATAAGTGATTAGACGCTATAGAACAAGAGTTAAAATTCATAGATGACAATAAAGTTTGGCATCTTGTCTAATTACTAAAAAAGTTGTATTGGTTATATAAGCCTTAGGTTGGCAACATATATATCTTCAAGCTACAAAAGTTACTTTCTCTTCTACCTGGTTTTGTCCAATGGTTCAATTCAATTCCTTAGCTTGACTTTCCTTATACTAAACTTTAATGCTTTTTCAAAAATAAATTATTTTTATATTTTAAATGAACTCAACCATGTAACTACTATTTTAGTAGTCTTTGTAGCTATCATGATCTATATTCTCTAAATTATTTTTGCATATTATAAATCATTTGATGATATATAAAATTAATTTAGTCAATATTAATCAAGAGGATTACAAAAACAACCCAAAATAATGATTATAACGCATTTTAAATTTTAGATTTAGTAAGTGAGACTTTATACGTATAAAATATTCTTAATTTTTATACATTCAATTTTCTATTTTCATTTTTTATTGGATAGAATAAAAAGATGAGATTATATTTTGGATTTAATTAGTAAGACCTCATGTATTTAAAATTTAAATTGTTCCGAATTTTCATCATTTTTATAATAATAGGAAATAATTTTTATTTTTCATAGTTATTCATAAAAGTAATTATTTTGAGAATCAGAAGGTTAAAGATTAAGATATAAACAAAAGCATATCAAAAATTTAGAACTGATTGCTCATTTTCAATATTTGGCCATTTAGGCAAGAAAACAACTAGAACATTTTAAATATGTTTACGAGTCATCAACAACATAAGAGATTGCTTAATCTTACGAACTTTAATGATACTTAAGAATTTTGGGATTGAGTTGTAGTTGCACCTTTTGATGAATTGGTGTTATTTTATGACCAAGTATAGAGACATTATAACATTGCAATACTTCCAAATTTTGAATAGTTGTTGATATTGGTCCATAATTGAATTTTAGTCTTTTTTTTTTCATAGGTTTGAGTTAAAAAAATCTTCTTTTATCATTGTCCATACATTTTTTTTTTTTGTGAATTGAAGTTCACTTGAGTGTCTTTGGTTGCTTATAATCAATTCATTCACTATTTCTCTTCTAGAGGATACTAAAGATAAGCCTAATGCTCCTCTTTTTCTATCTCTTAAGTGAGAGGAAAAAGTGAGGAATCCTTTTTTTACTAATAGGATAATTATATTTTTAGTCATCTAACTTTAATTTTTTTTCATCTAAGTCTTCCAATATAGAACATTCTTATTGCATTCTTTCTTGTCAATATTTCAACTCAATCAAGTATTTTATTGATCTCTATTAACATAAAAAGTCAACATTGCACATTTAAAATAAATCATATGTAAACAAATCATATTTTTTTAGGTCCATTTACTAAATTAACAATAAATAATATTTTAGAAAATTAAAACTCTTAACCTTAAAAATTAAAAATAAACATATTTTTGTTTATTTTACCCTAAAAAATTAAAACCCTAAGTAACCTTTTTTTTCTATTTTCTATAAAGGACATTGACCAGAGAGATTGCTTTAATCCACAAAACTGCTTCATCTAATGGTTTGCATATTCTCGATAGATTTGGATACATTTGGAAAGCATCGTGTGAGCTAGCAGTATACATTAAGTGTATTGAGGATTGAATTGATGAGTGCTAGTCTTCCTTCGTAAAATAGGTCTTTATTGCATCATCGATTAAGTCTTCTTTATATTTTTTCCAATAGATCCAAATGTTAGTCCCTTTGTAGAGACTAATAGCCCTGTGTAAATGAATGGTGGACATGTTGTTTGGAAGCCTGATATTTTTGTTAGCCAATCCTTGTCAATCATATCACTTTGGGAAAGGATCAATTTACTTTTATTGAAATTTACACTTAGCAGATAGATCCTTGAATTTCTTTAAAATGTTGGATACTGTGTATATGGAGTGATCATTTTCCTTCCAGAAGATTAATAAATCTTCTGCAAATTTCAAATCCACAAATCCAACCTTCTTGTATTTGTTATGGAAGCCAAATTTAGGGTTTAGAGAGGTGTTATACTTGAATCTAGATAAGGCTTCAATGTATAGGATGAATAGGTATCAGGAGATGGGTTCTCCCTGTCCAGTCCTCTACATCTTTTAAGGATCTATATTGGCTCTCCATTTATTAAAATGCTTAATGATATTGTACTGATGCATTATAATATCCAATTTTTTAACTTATTTAAAAATCCTATAGCTTAAAGTAGATTTTGAATGAAATTCTAGTTGAAACTATCAAAAGCTATGTTGAAGTCAATTTTTAAGGCACAATCTACAAGAATTTTTTTTCTATTTAGCATAACTTAATAACAATTCCTAGGCTAACAATATATCATCTCATATATGTTGTCTTCCCAAATAGCTTATGATTCACCAATTTGTAAGTAGAGGGCTTATTTTAGTCTAGTTGCAATAATGTTTCATATAACTTTATAGATAAAATTACAACAAGATATTGTCCTAAAATTACCATTAAGTCAAGCTTGCAAATCTTAAGAATCAAGAAAATGTTAATTTTATTTATCTCCTTTAATGATTTACCATTTTTAAATCACTCGTAACATGCTTCAATGATTCATTACTTTACGACAGTCCAAGATTTTTAGAAAAAGACTCTATTAAAATTTTCTGAACCTAGTGCTTTCTATGGGTTTAGCTCAAATACACACTTCTCTATTTCTTCAGGAGTTATTGGTCTTGGAAATTTCTCCCGTCATATCCTCTTAGAGCTTACAGTTAATGAAGGTCTTGAGTAGGGGAATTGAAGAAGCACTAATGACCTAGTATCCTATGGATTCCATAAAGTATCTAAGAACTTCCTTTATCTCTTATTTATTTGAAATGCTTTACCCATTTGATTTCTTTAAGGAGAATATTATATTTTAAATAGTTCTAGATTTGAAAATATTATAGAAAAAACTAGTATTTCGTCTCCTTTTTATGTCCAATTTAACTAGGCTCTTTGTCTTATAAAGGAGTTGAATTTTTGTTGCCCTAGTATATTAACCCAATGCCTTATTTTCTTCTTCAATTTGTCTAGGTTCTAGTAGAGAGCAACTTGAGCTTAAATCATCTTTCCTTGTGTGCATAGACCTTATATCATTTAATTTTTCTTCATTTCCTATTTGATTTGCTATAGCTTGTTCATATGGTGGCATTGTTTGGTTCTTACTACTTCTTTATGGACATAACTATTAATAACCTCTTGATGTGTGCTTCATTGTTTATATTTCACTCCTTAATGCTTAGCGAATAATATTATGAAATGCTTAAGATACTTATTTTGGTTTATAGTTGGTTTTAGGTACAAGTTGGAAGCACAAAAGCTAAAATGAGTTAAAAGTACATTCCTTGAGCCATCTTCTTGATGTTCAAATTCATTTGTCTTTGTGGAATAAGAAATAGATGGATTATAGTGAAGATGGGACAAGAAAATGCAAGAAAAAAAGATTTTAGCATGACTTGTAAGATACATAGCCATGCATCCATTTACACATCCTTGTAAAAACATGAAACTAGCGTCCAATTGTGCATCTTTACGAAAACCTAGTTTTTCAAATAAATAGACATGTGAGTGGATAAGAAGGCATGAATCATTTTTGGAACATGAAAGGAAGCAGAAGCCTTACTTCCTTCAGATCTATGGAGGGCTACTCTTCCTTCTTCCAGTTCGTAGGGAAAATAAAAGTCGAAGAACTTATTTAGGTGTCTCTTCATTATGTATAGTTGATTCTTTCTCTCAAGAAAAATGTTTATGTTATTCTTAACTTAATGTTTTGGGTATTCTCATTCTCAATAGATTGTTTACGAATGAACCAACTGCCAGAATACGGAATACAATACGTAATAGTTGTATTTTCAATTCAATTTTGGTAAACTAACAGTGATGAATCATTAGGGATAACTTGATATAAGTTAAAAGACACAAACTATTGTAGTTGTTCCCTAGATTAATCTATTTCTTTAATGTGGAAAGCTTATTCTAGGTTGTTTGATGGCTAAGTTTAGTCAAAGAGATCATTTTGGTTAAACACAACCGAAGGGAAAACTAGGGTTAACTAAACTTATTATTAACCTACGATTAATAGTTCTAAGAGAAGTAAGAGAACAATAAGACGATAAAGTATGATTATTTATTTGTAGGTTGAGATTGAACCAAAAACTAGAATTGAAACTTATTCATCAATTATCTCACTTTTATTTTGTTTAATTTGATTTGCTTTCATTAGTTTAATTTTACTTTGTTTTCTTATTGATTCCAACCATCCTCACCCCATCCTAAACACCGATTTTTTTCATTACAAAAGCTACACTCACACTCTCTATAGATACAATCCCTACTCATCATTACTATAAATTTAGTTTCACTACAAGGAAAAGAGGAATTAGCGACAGAAAAGAAATCGTTGTAAATTATTGAAGGAAATTTAATTTTTGTAGGTAACATTATAGGGAAAAATTTTGTTTTGCGGCAGTAGTAATATCTGTCACTAAATACTAAAAGAAATCATCCCAACAAAATTTGCGACATACTTTAGCGATGGTATCAAATGCCCACTGATAAAGAAGCCAGTAATTGTTGACGGAATAAAAAAGTTTTGAGTTTACCTATAGAAAATTTTAGTTGGTAAATTTTGTTGGTAAATTTTCAAGGTAAATGTCATTGTCTGCTTTGACGGGAAAATTTTTGTTTAGTGGCAGTACTAATATCAGTCACTAAATATGGAGGGAAATCATCCCAGCAAAATTTGTAATGGACTTTAGCGACGATAGCAAATTTTCGTTAGTAAAGAAGGCAGGAATTATTGGCAGAATAAAAAAGTTTTGAGTTTACTGATAAAAATTTTCCATTGGTAAATTCTGTCGGTAAATTTTTAATAATGTCATCGTCTGCTTTGGCTTTAACACTTTAAAGTAATTGTTTAACACCAAACGACATCATTTTTTTTTAAATTAAACTACCCAAAATGTTCTCCTCTCCCCTCCATCTGCATCTTCTTCTTTGTCTCTCCTCTCGTGGCTACTTCATCTGTGTCTCTATCGTGGACTCCTCTTCTGCTTGTTAGTGTTGTCTTCTCCGGCCATTGTCTTCATGTCCTTCAATGGAGGTATTTTTGCAACCACTATCACGTGTTTTTTCTGTATTGGATGAAAGTTAATTTGGGTATTTGATTATTTTTATTTATTTGTGTATTTTATGATTGGAAAACAACTTTAAGGAATAAATGTTAGTGATAGAAGGGACAAGATATGATTTTGATTATGATGTTGGGATGAATTTCTAATGCATGTAAGGTGTTTGATGAAATATCAGTTCTTTGAAAAAAATGATTTTAGTTCTTTATTTTCAGATTTTTAGTATTAATTTCATAATTTCAGTTAAAGGAATAAAGCATAATAGGCATCTTTGTTTTTCAGTAAGGTTTAAAAGCTAAGATACAGAATAAAATTGATGTTTCATGAGCATGATGTTGATCTTCCATATGTTAATATAATATCCCTAGATCAAGATTTGATAGAAGACTTTCATAGTACAATATTTCAATTCTATCTATTTTGTTGAATTAGAGAATAATGTATTTGTATGACTAATTGAAGGCTATGTATAGTCTATAGAAAGTTGATGTTGTCTGTGTATGAACATTTGAAGGCTATGTGTAATCTAGAGAAGGTTAACTCTGCTTGTGTACGAACATATGGTGCTTTGATGTATATTTAAGGTTTGGGCCAAGAATTTGATTACTGAACTATCAATGTACATCAAACATCCATTTTTCTTGTCAGAATGTTGACTTTAACTCATATAGTTTGTAAATCTCATGTTCAATGGCCACCTAGCCTTGATTGCATAGTTGTTGGGTCGTACCATATGCTAACACGATGAGTGCGAAGTGCAATGAGCTTAAAAGACACACCAAAACTTATAAATTTTTTCTTAGGACAAGTTCTAGTGTGTGGTTTAGGAACCAATTTAATTCATGGTTAAATCACAATTTAGACATTATGAAAAGTGAGTTATAAGAACATTGGGCAAAAACATACTTCTTCCTTGTGTTACTTGCAGAGCTTGGAACTAATATGAGCTCCTAATTTTATCTCTATCACAATATTTCAAAACTAATATGAGCTCCTAATTCTATCTCTAGTACAATATTTCAAAACGTTGCACATTGAAGATTAGGGAGATCTGAAACTTCTAGCTTGATTAAAATTACGTGGATGTGCCCTTGAGAAGCTTTAAACATCACTTTAGTTACCTTGAATATCAACGTGCTAACCTTGGACAATAGTGAGAAGCTTGAGAATCTTGGGAGGACCATTCAAGGGATTGTTAGTAAAGAAGACGAGAAAGAGCTCAAAGGAGAAAGGGATATACCATCTAGCTCAAAGGTAAATGTTGAATCCCGAATTACTATTAAGACTAATCCTCGACCTTTTTCTAACAGGCTAGAGAAATTGAACATAGAGGAAAAAGGGTAAAGAGATACTGGAGATATTTTGAGAGTGCAGGGATTCAGTAGAATTAAAAGTTTGAAGATAAGGAAGACACTGAATATGAGTGGTCATCAACTCAAGTACTATTCTAAAGAACCTCAAGTAGAAAAAGCAAAAGTGGAGACACCTGAAGACCATAATTTTGTCACATGAGTAGGAAAGCATAGAGTTAAGTCAGGGACAATAAATAAAGATGTTGTTTGGGGGGTAAACTAATGGAATTTTGTTCCTTTTCCTTTACATTTTTACATTTTCTATTTTTGTTGAATACTCCATTTCTTACATTTAGTGTTGCATTAGAAATAGTGTAAGTTTTCAGTGCGAGGGTAGGGATTATCATGTTTGTTTTTAAGTTTTTTTATTTTTTGTTTTTTTAAGTATATAAAAAAAAAGAGAATCAAATCAAACAAATAAACATTTCATCTTATCTATTTCTTTTAAAATTATATATTCATAATTAAATAGTGTAATTAACTTAAAAAATTCATGACAACTTTAGCATTTACTTTTACTCTTATGATTGGTCAATGTACATTATCTTTAAAAGAGGAGTAAATAGTGGGTAGACACAAGCCAGTGAGATTTTGTGCCTTTATAGACTAACACATCTTTATCAGTCACATTGTCTTTTGTTTATTTATGACCTTTATGACATTTACATCCTAAATTTGCTTTGATTTTCTATTTGAGACCACATTTTTATCACATGTGTTATTATAAAAATGATATAGACATTATTTGTTTTACAAGCTGCATTAGTCAAGTAGCTTACCTATTGATCTAATTTTTCCTTTTGATAAGCTCACTTGAGTTTTATTTACCTTTTTTTTGTGCTAACCATATTATATGCTTATAAACTAACTAAATGTCCTACCCAAATATTAAAGCTAACGGAGCATTGTTGATTGTTAGTGATTACGAATGCATAAATGTATAAGTGTGGGGGTTTGTATATATGTAGGTTGATTATAATTTATGGAATGTCATTTTATGTCTTATTAATGAATTTTAATGTTGATGTAGTTTCTTTCAAATTTTACATTAAAAAAGAGAAAAAGGAAAAAGGAAAAATTGTATTTAACTAAAATTATCAAGGAGAAAATTCATTTGTTTTACAAAGTTAATCATGATTAGTCTTTCCTCCTAAAGTTGAATGGAATGGGTGATTTGAGTATGATGCATATGAGGGAGAAGTTAATTTGAAGGATCACTCCTTATGATTATAATTTGTTGTTTACCATTAATTTCTATGAGTGATTCCTTCTAATTCTTTATGCTTTATGTGACGTGTGTACGAAGGACTGAATTTAGGTTATAAAACATAGTTTTTGCATTCGTCATAGCTAATGATACCCAGTTTTGAGTGAATGCTAGTTTTTCTACTTAATATTACATTGAGTGTTTTTCTTGGTTCATTAGCTTTTATGGCTTTTTCACTACATTATCCAAATACATCTTACGTTAACCTTTGCCTGCATTACAACCTTAAAATTCCTTTGATTCATGATTATGTATGTGAGTCTTAGTGATGAAGAAATGAAATGATATGTAAAGTTATGAAATGTCTTGATCATCAATAGTGACTGAGTGTACCCATAGTTTGATCTTATTTAAACACATTTTATCAATGTCTACCCCTATATTGCTCAACATCCACCTAAAATTCAATTTATTACACCAAGTAAAGAATCTACCTTCCATCTTTATGTCATATAGTCCTATTCTCTTTATGTAGCCCCTGAAGTCAGTGGTGAAAGAGAGTTACCCCATGTTTCCTTCTGCTTTATTTTTATCTAAAATACTATTGAAATCTATAAGAATTATCCAAAGGCCTTGTATTGTCAAGTGAATAATTTCTAGTTTATTCCATAATGCACTTTTATAGTTACTGAAGTAATATGGTTTCCTTATATGATAGTGTCCAACATCTGTATCATTTGGTTATTTAATTCCTGTATTCTGATTTTGCTTTCTTAGATTCATAAGCTACAACTATATGACCATTATGATGATGCTAGTTGTTTATTTTATAGGCTTAGGAGATACCTAAAGTATGCAACTTTCAGATATTCTCCTCTTTGATTTTAGTTTCTTGTACTTCTATTAAGACTAGCTTTTTCTCCAAGATAAAATCTCTGAAAGCACGTGTAGAGTGCACTACAAAATTTACCTAACTCTGAACACTAAAAACTTATAGATGTGGTGAGTAGGGATCATATTCACAGGGAATGTTTGGTTAATTCTCGTAATGAAAATAATTTATACAAAGGAAACAAAAGGGGAGTTTTCAGTTTAACACAATTGAAAAAATAAAGTAAAATTAAACTAGAAAAAATAAATTATAGTAAACAATCGAAAATGATAAAATTGATGAATGTGTGTGAAACCCGATTCTCGGATCAATCTTGACCTACACATGATTAAACATATTTCATTGTTATAATGCTTTCACTTCTTTCCTAGAACTATTGATCATGGACTAACAATACATTATGCTAATCTCAGTTTTCCCTTAAGTCGTGTTAAATTAAGAAATGCTCATTAATTATACCTAACCACCGAATAACTAGGATACAATCTCTAGATTCAATTGGCCAGATGTATTAAGAAATAGAAAATGGACCAATCTAAGCAACAAACACATAAGCTCGGATTATTTAACCTAGGCTAAGTTATTCCTAACGATTAGAAACTATTGTTTTTTATAGTAAAAACTAGGTTTAAAAGTTAACAGTTGGCTTTCTCACCACTATGCCTGATGTCTCACAAGTGTAGGTGAGACACCCTTGCATGGGCATGAGAGTGGTCTCATGCCCATGTAGTTGGCGTCATAGTTGTAAGACTCCTCACATTGTGGCATTTTTTTGGTGTGGTCGGGAGCTCTTCCATCTCTCATTCTTCATTGTTATGCTTTATTTTGTCTCTTCTTCTTATACCATGAAGATAATAGAGTATGAACATTGAGAAGATTACTCAATGGATATGCTTTCGGATCACTTTAGCTCCTTCAATTTCGAAATGTACCTAAAATCAAATATGAGCTAAAATGAGTGTCTTCAGCTTTTTAAGGCATTAATCACTAAGTATAATGGATTAAATGTATCAACATTTAAGCACATATCATTCTCTTACTACATCAAGCTTATCAGGGTTGTTTAAACCTCTCCCTTTCCAAACTAATATAGTCATTATCCAACGATTAAATTTTTTGCATCCTTTGTTTGTTTTGCCTCTCTATTTTCCTCTTTTTTCTACTTTACGCTTCATTGAATTCCATTTATAAAATCTTATTGCAATATATATGAGAGTCCGTAAAAATTTCTTTATATGTCGTATATCATTCCTTGTTTCAAATTACTTATTCATAAATGCCAATATTTTTGGATATATTCCATCTATATTAAATTTAACCACTATAAAGTCCATAATAAATATTTAGATAATCAAATATGACTTACCTTTAGGGTTTCATAAACTAAGTGAAGAAGCATTTTGTATGTTTATTTATCTATATTATTATATAAAAGATTAAAGATTTTATGAAAATATAGGAACATAAGTTATTAGACCAAGTGAGATTTTAGTCCATAGTTTTGATAATAAAACAACATACTACTTTTACTATTATTATCTTTAGTGGTGTTGATAAATTAGATTAATTACATTAGTCCTCCTATGATTTTCACCCTTTTCCACTTATGTTCCTTATTATTAAAAAATATCACGTTCTCCTATAAAGTTTGATTTTTATTTCATTCACCTCATCTGATGTCATTATTTATTATAAAGTTTAATGAAGGTTAGACAAACACTGTTATATGGCTTGATTAAGAGCTATGTGTAGGGACGGCAATGGGTAGGGTTTGGTTCGGGTATTACTCTACCCATATCCATATCTATTTTTTTATGACTCAACCCATATCCATATCCCACTACAAGAAAATAAGATAATTTGTGACGTTTTATTAATAAAACGTCACTGATTGTAAAAAAATTTTGCGACGTCTAAAAAACATCGTAAAAAATTTTAATTTTTTGCGACGTTGTATAACAACGTCACATATTTATAAGATTTTTCACTACGTTTTATTAATAAAACGTTCCGAAATAGAATCCTTGAAGTTTTGGTGGATAAAACGTCGTGGTTGGCTTAAGGCAAAAATGTTTGGTTTTTTTAAAAAACCCCTCAACCCACCCCCGACTTCGTTCTGCGCTCTGTTCCTTCATTTTCTTCCTCCTCCAGATG
>JANSVB020000018.1:1970508-1981180 GCA_025504935.2 Erythroxylum haughtii
ATTTTGTGAAGACGGTAAGCAAACACGTCATAGGACAGAACATTTATGTCTTCGTCATCCGTCCTCACGTCCGCAGATGACAACCAAACACAGCCTAATACTTTTGGTTGTGAACTGTTTGACTGCTTTTGGTATCTCGATCTGTAACTTTGTCATGATTAATTAGTTGTGTGCAGAAGCAGAGAGTAGTTTTGTTTTATTATTTTCGAAGAGGCTCTTTTGAAAAAGAAAAAGAAAAGGAAAGCAAACTTATAACTTTTTTTAAAGATCAGATTGTGGTTATTAGTCAATCCAAAAAGCTTCAAATGGCATAGTCAACTCGAATAAGTTGATCGAAACAATTTTTTGTTTGATAAAAAAATAAATTTGGAAATATTTTAGGAAAACAAGAGTTTTGATTAAAAAGCAGTGGAGGAGAGTTAAAACAACATCAATAGTAGCAGTAGTATCTAGGTGCATGATAAAATACGTCCATGACCTACGTGATCGTGATGCTATTTCGCTGGTTTACTATTGACATAACAAATTGGATGCTTTGACTAGGAAGCACATAACTATGGCTCTATGTTATATGAGCCCTTAACCTATAATGACGTTGCTTTAGACACTTGGAATCATTGAAATTGAAAGTTAAATTGCAAGCCGTTAGTTCAATTTGATGGAACAGATCCTCCGTTCTGATTATAATATTTCTATCATATTTTATTAAATCTCATCTATATATTTATATAAGGTTTATGTAAATGTTAGGATAAAATTTAATAAAACAAGATTAAATCACAACAATGATAACATCGAATTTCATGTGCAATTTGATACCCATTATGTAATGCCTTATGTCAAAGAAATTGTCATTCTTTCAATTGCATGACGTCGCTTCACTTTCGTCACATGATTTTCGAAGATTCAGACGTGGAGCTTTTAGTTAAGTCTTGCGATAGGATTTTGTAGCATTTGAAGCTTCACAAATGCTTTGGCTTCTCTATTAATGGCTAAAAGCAATTAAACAGTAAGCTTAAATAGACCAAACAACCTAATACTAAGTTACGAAAAAATTAAAATTTTATTTTTAATTTTTAAGTCATATATGACATTAAACAACATACTAGTCATACGTATAATAAAAAGGTAACCATATCAAATATCACATATAGTTAACAATGATTTATCTTTGAAAAATTTAAATTTTGAGTATTTTAATATTATTTTTAAAAAAATTCAAATTACTATCATAAAACTAAATAAAATTCAATTAAATAAAACTTGAATTTTGTATAATTAATTCAATAACTAATACCTGAAAAGATGAGAGTTTGCTTAATGATCTGGTCTCAATCATTCTATATGGTCTGTTGATTTCATCTTACGTGTGACATTAGTCAAAACAGTTTATTGGTGTCTCTTGATCAAAGTAGATTCTATTTTGTGCTTTATGTTTTCTTTTACAATCCATTATTCACTCAATAGCATGTAAAATTTGGCTCTTAGTGTGGTTGGAACCTAAAACCTCACATTTTTACTTGATATTAATTTTTTAGTACTCGCTTGGTATTTTTTTTTGGTTTGTGTATTTTGGTTTTTGTTTCTTGTGTTTTTATCTATTTTTGATAATAAAAATTGTTTAATTAAGATTTGTAACAAAAAACTAAAAACAAAAACATATTTAATTTCATTTTTTTAATTTCCAATTATACTATTAGCTATTAATATTAATTAAATTTATCACATTATAATCTTAAATTATAATTTAATTATTTAGAAAATATCAAATTTTATTATTACATTATTCAATTCTTGTTATGATTACAAATAAAAATGTATCCTTTTAGTAATATGCTAGATCTTGAAAGATTTTCCATTAGCAGTAGTGAAATATTCGTCATGGGAACTCCATGCATCAGGAGTTAAAATGCTAGGCTTCATAATGCTTTTACATTATCTAATATCTAGGTACTTAATAGTTTTAATGGGTCGATCATACTTATCTTGGAATAGTAACTTGACTTGTACATAGGGATGAGGAATAGGTTTAGGGACAAGCTTGAGACACGATTGTTGGTGGTCTAACATGTAAAGCATGTCATCTCCAGAAATAGAGATATAAGAGGAGTCATCATCCTTATTAGTGGAATCAAGGGGAATAACAAACTTTGTGTGTTCATCCTCACTGGATTGTTTATGCCTTTCCATTATGGATTCTATCACCCTAGTTCACATATTGCTAGTGAACTACTGCATTTTCCTGATAACAATCTTGTTAGTAAACAGATACAACAATTCCTTGTAATTGTCAACTATATCAGAGATTTTATCCCTCACTTAGCTGATTATACCTGTCAAAATTGCTACAGAAGAATCCACCACCATGGGGAAAGGAACAAACCAGAGCCATACAACATTTAAAGCAAGCCTGTCAACATCCACTAGCTTTGAAAATTCCTAACAAGGGATAACTAATCGTAAAACCTAATGCAAATGATCCCTACTATGGCCATGCACCCATAAAGAAGATATTATCATACAATTAGTTGCTTCCATGGCAAGAATGGTTCTCTTCCTATAAATTTGCCATTCACCATATCCAAATCCATCAACACATCCTAAGTAACTTCCTCTTCCATTAGCATTTTAACCTTTTCACTCCCTATAGCACTATCTCATTCCTCTTTTTAATGGTTGACCTGCCTATTACTATAAGAACAAAGAAGTTATTTCCTCCAATTACTAGCACACCCACCACTATTGTAGAAGTTGCTTCTCTTGCCTGATTAAGCTTCTTTTATTTAATATAATTAAATAAATTTATACATTGATTTTACACAATAAAAGTCTATAAAATATAAAATTACATTAATCCCTTCTAATTGATAAAAAATATTCATCATACTATAATGCATTAAAAAATAATAGTTATATAACTTACAAGAAAATGCCAATTAGAACTAATACACTCATTCTAGATTTGTCTAATAAACCAATTCATTCATTATTCCCCTTCCGTTCAAAACGTAACCATCCCTTAAATTACAAACACAAACTAGTGCATCCCCCTCCCCTTCAACCTTCAAAACACAAACCAGTGCATCTCCCTCCCTTTCAAACAACAAACAATCGATCTTTCACCAGTGCATTCATCCCCATCTCCCTTTCAAACCGCAAACACCCAATCATTGTACTCTTTTAGTCCCTCTCTTTCTACTAGGGGCTTTATTGTCCTCTTCTTTCTTTCCTGCAACTTGCTTTGACAGGTTACCTTATTTGGTAACTACTTTTTGCAAACCTTGTTTCAAAACTCTACACAATCTCCCTTTCCACTATTAATAACATTGTAGACCAATGAACTCCTACCCTTTTATGTAAGCTCCCCCACTGAATTTCCCTTGCTACCCTCCTAGATCTTAGCTAATTCCAAGCTCCCTAAGAAGGCCTCCTCTTCCTCCTTTGATTATAAGAAAAGCTAGAAGCAGGTGATTGTTATAGATAAAGATACAACACTTCATTACTCCCCTTTTAAGCAAGAAAGCGGTCAAATCATAGTCTTACCAGATCTAAAAGTCCTCTAGGAAGGAGCCTGATCCTAGGAGGCTTCTCTGATAGGGTTCTTTCTGGAGAAAAGGTCCCCATTTCCAGTGTTACAAAAATAGGCAAATAATAAATGGAAGAGAAAAGGTTTGGTGGAAGTGCTATTAGCTTATAAAAATTTAGCATTATTTGCCTTTTCTTCTAAAGATCAAGCTCTCAAGGTCTTGGAACAAGGCCCTTGGCATATGATGAATCTTCCATTATTTCTTTAATGCTGGTAGTCAGGGTTCCAAGCTGAAACAGAAAAATTAAAGTCAATTCCTTTGTGGGTTAATTTGCATAACATCCCCTTGAAATACTGGGTTACCAAGGGACTTAATATGATTGTAAGTTATTTGAGGCAGCCTTTATGTATGGATGAAAATACAGAAAGAAGGAAAAAATTGGGCTATGCTCGTCTGTGGATTATTATGTACATTTCCAAGGATTTACCGAAATAAATTCCAGTCATAAGATTAGGCTTGAATATAACTTTATATGAAGATATTGTAACAATGGACTACCATTAGAAGCCCTCTTTGATGCTACAAGGAAAAAGGTGCATGCCAACTGGGAAAACCTTCAAGAAAGGGGATTATATAGAACTAATGGCCTTAGAATAGGAAACTAATGATGGAAATGACGAGTAAATATTAAGTCAGAATGTGTCCAAAAGAGGATCCAGCTGTACCTGATTCATGTGTGACATTTCTGCCTAAGGAGAAAGCAGAAACAAGCACCACTAATGAAGATCCAATGGTAGGCAAGTCAACTCTTCATGAGGGTGAAAAGAAAGCAAAAACAAGCACTACTTGTTGGGGAGAATGAGATTGAAGAACAATTTATTAATGTCAAAAGGAGGAAGGGTACTAGGAGCAGTAAAGGCTTCAAAGCCACTTCTTTATGATTGTTGTATGGAATGTTAGGGGGCTCAAGTGCCCCAAAAAAAATTTAGCCCTAAAGGAATTTTTAACTAATGAAAACCCTTAGATTTTTGTTGTTTTAGAGAAAAAATCAGATTATAGAATCTAAAGTTTCTTAATAAATTAGGTTATAAGTGGCGTTTCCTTTTAAATCATTAAGCTTATGCATATGGCAGAATTATAGTTGGTTTTGATCCTTGTTTTGCAGAGGTTGAGGTGCTAGAAATGGAGATGCAGGTTGTTCACATGAAGTGGCATTTTGTTGAGCTAATACATTTATCCTTGCCTTCGTAGCGTATGGTTTAGATCAAGATTTTCAGAGAAAGGATCTTTGGGGAAGCTTACAGATTTTCAGAGAAGAGTGGTAGTTCCTTGGTTATGTAAGTGATTTCGATTATACTGTCTTTAGAACAGAACGAAAGAGGCATTTCTCCTTTAGAAACTACTCTCCAGATCTTAAGGATTGTGTAGATCAGTTAGAAGTCCCAGACCTCAAGGCAGATGGTCATTTCTTCTCTTGGAGTAATAAGCAAACTAATGGTTAGGCTTTCAGAAAAAAAAAACTAGACTGTGTTATGGTTAATTCGAATTGGCTACAACAATTCCCTGAAAGTAAGGACTCTTTCTTAGATCCTACGATTTCGGATAAAACCCTTATGAAGGTGGTTGATTTGTTTTTAAAGGTGAGACGATGCTCTCCTTTTAGATTTAACAATTGCATAGTTAAAGTGGAAGGTTTCTAGGATTGTTTAAGGAATGGGGTAATAACTAATGTAAATGGAACTCTCTAATTTTAATGTGTATAAAAGCTTAAAATAATCAAGGAGGGATTAAAGTCCCTAAGGAAACAGAATAGGGAGAACACCTCTCAAGCCATTACAATAGCTAAAGATAAGTTCTCCCAAATTTAAAATAGTCTCTCCTATAATCTAGGTGATAGTTCCCTTTTATTTCTAGAGAAAACTACTTTGAAAGATTATTTGCAAGCTCTAAACAATGATGCTAGTGTTATAAAGTAGAGGGCCAGGATAAAGTGGCTCAAGGAAGGTGATAAAAACTCTAAATTTTTCTTCAATTTTATTATTGCCCATAAAAACTATAATTCTATAGACGAAATCACCATGCAAGATGGGAGAAAGATATGCAAACAAGATTTCTACTACTCTTAGAATTCAACTATCCATACTCAACTCCTAGAATTTGTTATTCACAACAAACTAACTACTGAGAAGAAGGCATCACTAACCAGAACAATTAATGATTCAAAGATAGAGAAGGTTATCTTCCAAATGAATCCTAAAAGGGAACTAAGGCCCAATGGTTTTAATGATTTCTCTTTTTAGAAAGCATGGCCTAATATTGGCCTAATGGTGAAAGAAGTTGTCAAAGAATTCTTCTCTTCAAGAATTCTGTTGAAGGAAATCAACAAAACCTACCTTCGCTTAATCCCTAAGCGAAATAACCCATCTTCTTTGGAGGACATAGGCTAATTGCATGGTTTAATTTTCTCTACAAAGTGATATTTTCATAAAGATTATTGCTGATAGACTAAAACTTGTTTTAGGATCCTTGGTTAGTGATAACTAAAGTGCTTTTATACAGGGCAAACAAATAGGAGATAATATCTATATAGTGTAGGAAATCCTAAGAAGCTACTCGAGGAAGAAAACTCCAAAGAATTGTGCCTTTAAGATTGATTTTAAAAAGGATTTCGATAGTGTGGAATGGAACTTTATCTTAAGACTTCTAGAAGTGATGGGTTTTCCAAATATGTTCACTAAATGGATTGAAGCTTGTATTACTTCTCCATCGTATGCTATATTGGTTAATGGAACTTCTACAAATATTTTTTGTAAGAGATGAGAACTTAGGCAAGGGGATCCTATGTCTCCTTATATTTTCACATTATGTATAGAAGCTCTAACTTCTCTTTTGAAGTCCAATATTGGAAGGGATACACATTTTAAGCACTACAATATATACAAGAAAGTCTCTTTGGTGAATTTGTGCTTTGCTGATGATTTTTTCTTATTCTCTAAAGCTGATGGGGATTTTATCAATCTCCTTATAAGTTCTCCGAATCAATTTAACTCTATGTCTAGCTTGGTAGTTAACTGTGCTAAAAGCCATTTTGTACTATCCAAAAGTGCATATCATATAGAAGGAAAAGTTTACTTTATAATTGGAATGAGGTGGAATCAATCCTCTCTATGCTACCTTGGCCTACCTATCACAATTAGAAGGATTTAGTTTAGTGAATGTTATCATCTTATTGAAAGAATTCAAAAGAGATTGACTTTTTGGACCAATCGAGCTCTATCTTTTAAAGGTAGACTATAATTAATCAACTCAGTCCTTAACTCCATGCATATCTATTGTTCCTATAATATGATGATGGCAAGAGGAGTTCTTAAATCATTGGAAAAACTTATGAGGAATTTTTTATGGGGAGGTAGTGACCATAGTAAGGGACATGCCAAGCTAAAGTGGTTTGATGTTTGCAGACCTAAGTTGGAGGGAGGCCTAGGAATTATTACTATCAAATCCTCTAATAAGGCTCTTTTGATAAAGAAGTTCTAGCCCATCCTTCAAGGTCATGAAACTCTATGTGTCAAATGGCTACATACTTATATCCTAAAAGGCAGAAGCATATGGGCTATTAACCCCAAGACATATTGTTGAAGATAAAGGATGAATTTCATTCAGAAATCTTATATCAAGTAGAGAACGAAGCAAATGCTAGCTTTTAATATGAAAATTGGACAGGTAATTGACCACTAATCAATATTCAGAGTGCCACTAATTTATTGATCCACTTTCCATCTACTGCCAAGGTTAAATCCTTTATTAGGAAGGGTCAATGGATGGAATTCCTAAGAGAACTCCTCTTCCTACAACCTAACTACCTGCCTAACTTGTACTCCACTAATAGATACATTTGGAGACACCATTTATAAGGATTATCTACCAAAAAAAGTTGTAAAGAATGGCTAATTTAGAGAGATGCCACAATGGAATAGCATGAAGTGGTTTGGCATAAAGAGCTATTGTCTAGCTCTTCTTTCATTCTATGACTCACTACCATAAATAAGTTAAGTACAATGGATATACTCTGTTTCCTAAGTTCAGCTGAGCATTGTGTCCTATGCAACTCTGGATAAGAAAATAGGGACCATTTTCTTTTTGAGTGTCCATTTTCTCGAGACATTTGGTCTTGGATCAAACACAAACGTCTGTGGTTCCTAAGATCACATCAATACACAGGGACACTGTAATGGTTTATTATAATAAATTCAATATCCCATCCTAACACTATTATCTTTCTGATTTCCTTTATGACTTGCATTAAGGATATATGGGTAGAAAGAAACCTAAAAGGGTTCCAAGACAATTGAAGAAGTTAACAGCAGGTAGGAGTGTTTCTGGGCTAAAGTTAGAGAGCAAATAATTTGCTTGAGCTCTATCAAGAAATGTTCATCCCAACTAGAAGATTATGGAGAATATAGAGAATTTTTGTATATCAACATTAGAAAACGAAGATCAAAGCAAACTATCAGCAGAAATGAAAAGCCTTAGATGTGAGACTTACCTCATAGGGACAAAGGATAATGCAATCTTGGTTAGGGGTTTGGCTATGAACCTATCCGCTTGTTTCACTCAACTGACATTTTAGTAAAAGAAGAGACACGAGAAAGACCCTTATCATTTCGGATTAAAGAGCTTATCTATTATGAAACATGAAAGATGAAATATGAAGAATAGAAACTTTGTTTATGAAGAATTGGTCTTACCTTTTCATCTCACTCCCTGATTTGTGATCCTTATTCATGACTACCCGTGGAACTCCTAACCTTAATAAGGTAAAATAGGAGGAGCAACTTTGGCTTTTTGGGGATTTATTTACCTTTTTGATTAACAATGGGACTTATAGTGATACTAACTTGAAAATGATGTCATGTGTTTTGAGTTATTCTTGTTTTTGTAAACACTATCTTTTTTTTAATTGTTGGGATCTTTAAGTGATTTAAACATTGTCATCTTCTGGCCTTAGTTATTGATGTAGGAGAGTGTTTTTAACTCTCCAAACTTTTGTTCTCCTATCTTCTTATTATTATTAATCAATTTTAATTTTTTTAAAAAAAATTTATTCCACTTTCGAAACACACTCTAAAGTTGTGCTAGAGTTGTATTGTACTCCATTTGAGAACTTATATCTTCATTTACACATTCCATAATTTTCTCTTCATTCAACACAACCATCCAATAATTCATTGCTTTGTCTATGCATTCTTATATAATTATGTATAACATAACAATAATAACGATGTACTTTTGTTTCTTCATATCATAACTCGACACATTCAAAATTATACGAAATATTGCTTTTAGAAAGCATAAAAATGTTTTAATAACATTCTTTTAATAAAGAATCCCTATAGTTAAACAATTCTTATGGATTTTGAGGTCTTTCTCTTCCTCTATAATTTCTTAAATGATATATCTCACCTTGATATAGTGAATGAAATTTAAGTATATTAGTGTAGCCTGAATCAACCAAATATAACTTACCTAACATATAAAGAATATAATACAAAATTTTATTAAAATTAATTGTAATTATGATATTTATTTAAAATAATGTAATTCCTTATGTGGGCATATGAAATTGATTCACTAGATTTGTTACTATTTTCAATAACTTCTCATCCAACCTACAATACATTATATTTTTAGTAGGATCAATTATCTTACTCTTATATAGTATTTGTTCACTTGTTAGAACATGTGCATCATCTATCGCTCTAATGCAATCCTCAAAACTAAAATTGTATTATTAAAATAGTTAATTAAATATAAGGATATAATAAATATAATTATTAAATACATAAATATACCTAAAGTATGGAAATTATTTTGAATTATGATGAATCTTAGGAGGTGTATTAATAAAGATGGTAGAGTAATGACTTATTTTTACAAGACAATTAATTGTATATAAGACTTCACAAAAATACTTTGAAATTGTCTATATTGAATGTTGAAAGTATTTTATATGGACTCTAGTTATCTCATTATGCCTTATAGTCATCAAGAAACTCACTTGTTCATTCTTAAGTTCTTATAAATCCTTGTAGGATTCCCATTCAAAAGCTCTAATACTTAGTTGTGGCCTACTAAAGTTGAAGTTCTACATAGTTGCTTATGTAAATGAAAATATTATTTTGCTTCCCAATTAGAGAAATAATAACTACCTTTATCAGTTTATCAATTGAATATGATTGGAAATCTAATAAGGAGGTTATGTACCTATAATGCCAGCATTAAATAATCAATAAATACATTTAAATATAAATGCTAAAATGATTATGAAAAACCATGAAATTTAATATAAATATAAGTTCACATGAAACATTCAGTCAAAAGGTTGATACCAAATATTCACACAAATATTCACATAAAATAGTTAAACCACATAATAATTCTTAATATAAAAGCACCTAAATGAGATTTCAGTATGCAATAACATGGAAATATAACTAAAGAGATATAATTCAATCAATCTTCCTTGCATTTGGCATCTTCATAAAAATCTCCTCATAAAATGGAGAATCATGTAAAGTCTTTACTGCTTTTCCATATTGTATGCCCTCAACATCCAAATCTTGTAATGAATTTAAATATTTCATTATTAAATTAGTCTCTTGATTAACTAATGAAGCTTCAAATCCATTATTTTCGGTGTAAGTTATTGAGGGCATTTTTTCTTAAGTAAACCATTCTTTCTTTCTATACCTTTTTTTAGAATGTTAGAGTATACCATCTTTTCCTTCTTCTTCTTCTTAGGATATTTATTTTTCTTATAAGGAGAATTTGCAACTTAATCTCCTTTTTCATTAAATGCACAACCTTCATCAATATCAATTATATGTGTAGCACCCCACTCCCGCAGGACCCGAACCCGATATCGTAGGTGATATCCGAGTTCGTGCCTCATAAGAGTGGTATGCTAGAGCACTCGAATACAGTTCAAAACGCAGTATGCCATTTTCAAACATTTTTAAAATAGTCCCAAGCGCGGAATTCAATAGACGATTTGGTCCGCTCTAATTTGAAATCATTTTCAATCGTATCATAATACAAATCATAAAAAGGCTCGCAACAATAATGAACACTTTCAGTAATCATAA
>JANSVB020000018.1:1991674-2004033 GCA_025504935.2 Erythroxylum haughtii
AAAGCAAGACACCCCCTTTTCTTCTCTTTTATACCCTTAATGATTGCCTAAAGTCCCTATTTGCTCTTACTTAATGCCTTATGGTTTTTAGACTTAAGTGACTTGCCAAAATTGGCCTCACACTCTCTAATTACTTTAATAGTTCAAAGCCCTTAGCCCATGTCATATTATCTTACCCACTTTAACAAACTAATCAATTCCAACATAAATAATCTAGCAAGACCCCAAAATTAGTCTCATCATGCTAAAAAAAATTCAGGGGCCAACACATGATATTCATAATCCAAAAACAAAACAAAAAAACTTTCAAGTTTATGTAACATTTTCCAGCACATATCTTCACCAATATCATATGCATTTCATTCCAATTCAAGCATCATTCCTATATCATTTGACATGCCATAAAACTCATAGTGTTACTTACCTATTAGGCTTCCAATCCAACACAAAACTTCATATTAAACCAAGTCTCCATGCAAACAAAATCAACACAAATTTATAATGAAAGCAAGGTGATTTTCAGACAGCAATATGAAGATCATAATCAACTAGTTTTCTTGGCAATTGGGTGAAGGATTTAGGTGTGATTTTCATGCAAAACTTTAGTTATGGTTAAGAACAAAATACAGAGAAAAATTGGACTAGTTCGGTGGAGAAAGGTACGGGAAACAATAGAAACATTGCTGCTAGAATTTAATCCATCAACATGCTAGATATCACCATTAAAGCATAACACTTGTCCTAAGGCATGTCTTACATTTGTCTAATCAAGATGCTGCCACTAATCTACTCAAAATGTTGCCATTGTCCCCTATTAAATTAGTCCACATGTCATTCCAAGATTGGTCCACTTGTCATTTAATTACTAGTCCATTTGTCACCAATTTAACTATGCCAAATGTCACTCAATTTTAGGCTTAATCATCCAAATTTTTCATGTATCAATTTATCCTACCATCTGACATTTGTCCTAGTCCAAATGTACATTTTAATCTATCAATTTTTCAACCTATATCATTTAATTCCAAATTTTCTAATTAAATTCCAATCATACCAAAATTCAAGACATATCAAAATACAATTCACATCATAATCAGTTAACATTTTTTATACCCCGAAATAAGTCAATTGAGTGCATATGCTAACTTGTAATGTGCACAAATATCAATTCATGTATGAATGCTAATGTTATGCATGTACATGCAATATTTAATCTAGGGTTAAACCCTAAGCATATTTTGAAAAAATGGGATATTACAGATGTGTTATTGGAATGTCATACCTACAAAAGATATGAGCGCCTAAAAACTTAGCAACAATAGAAGCATCATCTTTCCTAGTTGGCACTGCCTCTACCCACCAAGACATATAATCTATTGTAAATAATATATATGAAAACCTAAATGACTGAGGAAAGGGGCCCATAAAACCCATGTCCTAGACATCAAAAATTTTCACAAAATTGCATAGGTCTTAGAGGCATTTCATGCTTTTTACCCAGACTCCCAAACCTCTTACACTTATCCCAAGACTTGCAAAAAGTATAAGCATTTTTGAATAAGGTAGGCTAGTAAAAATCACACTCTAAAACCTTCCTAGCAATCCTATTAGCACTAAAATGCCCCCCACAAGATAAAGTAAGTGCAAAGGTAAGGATAGAGTGGATCTCATTATTAGGAACACATCATCTGATGATCTGGTCGTTACATTGCTTCCAAATAATTGGGGCATCCCAGGTATAGTATCTTGCCTCCCTCTTCAGCTTATCAACCTAAAACTTAGACATAAAAGGAGGCACAAAATCAGCAACAATGTAATTAACAATGTTAGAGTACCAAGGCTCCTGTACCGCCAAGGCAAAAAGTTCAGAATCAGGAAAAGAATCAACAGTAAGATCAGAAGAGTCAACTCCCTTGGTGCCTTCAGGTAACCGACTAAGGTGGTCAGCAACATGATTTTCTGCTCCAGCTCTGTCCCTAATTTCAATATCAAACTCCTGTAGCATTAACGCCCATCTCAGCAGTCTTGGTTTAGATTGGGGCTTCTTGAACAAGTACCGCACTGCTGTATGATCTGTAAAAACAACCACTCGAGAGTTTATCAGATATTGTCTAAACTTATCCAAAGCAAAGATTATAGCAAAAAGTTCTTTCTCGGTAGTGGTATAGTTCACTTGAGCGGAGTCAAGTGTCTTGGAGGCATAAGCTATCACTCTAGATCGCTTTTCCTCCCTCTGTCCAAGCATAGCACCAACTGCAAAGTTAGAAGCATCACAAGATAGCTCAAAAGGCAAATCCCAGTTAGGTGCAGTCAGAATAGGAGGTGAAACAAGCAAAGACTTCAAAGTATTAAAAGCATGTCTACATTTATCATCAAAGTGAAAATCAATATCTTTTTTCAACAATGTAGAAAGGGGTAAAGCAATTTTACTAAAATCCTTTACAAAGCGCCGATAATACCCCGCATGCCCCAAGAAAGATCTCAATTCTTTTAGACAAGTAGGATAAGGAAGTGAAGAAATGATTTCAATCTTGGCTCTATCAACCTCAATCCCCTTTTGAGAGATGTGATGACCTAAAACTATGCCACTATCCACCATAAAATGACATTTTTCATAATTCAAAACCAAAATTTTCTGAATGCATCTATCAAGAACACGTTCAAGACTAAACAAGCAATCATCAAAATTATCACCATAAACAGTGAAGTCATCCATAAAAACCTCCATATTTCGCTCCAATAAATCACAGAAAATTGCCATCATACACCTTTGAAAGGTGCCTGGAGCGTTACACAATCCAAATGGCATCCTTCGATAAGCGTAGGTACCAAAAGGGCATGTAAACGTAGTCTTGTCTTGGTCCGCTGGTGCAATCGGTACCTGGAAGTAACCTGAAAAACCATCCAAGAAACAATAGTGAGATTTCCCAGATACTCTTTCCAACATTTGATCAATAAAAGGTAATGGAAAATGATCCTTCCTAGTTGCTTCATTCAACTTCCGATAGTCGATGCACATTCTCCAAGCATTTTGAACTCTTGATGGAATGAGTTCATTACTCTCATTTCTCACCACTGTGATTCCGCTCTTTTTCGGTACCACTTGTACCGGGCTCACCCACTCACTATCTGATATGGCATATATGATCCCTGCACTCAACAACTTAGACACTTCCTTTTTAACCACATCATGAATAAGAGGATTCGACCGCCGGGGTGGCTGTCGAACTGGTTTGGACCCGTCAGTCAAAAGGATTTTGTGTGTGCAAACCAAGGGATCAATTCCGGGTATGTCCCCTAAAGACCAACCTATAGCCCTCCTATATCTTTTCAACACAGAAACTAGTCTCTCTTCTTCAGAACTACTCAAAGAACTGGAAATGATAACAGGCAGTTTGCAATCATCTGCAAGAAAGACATATTTCAAGTTAGAGGGAAGGGGTTTCAGTTCTAAATCAGGGGGTTGCACAATAGAAGGAACCAGCTTTGGTATATCAAATGCATTCAGTGAAAGTGGTGCGTCCATGTGACTTCGGGATGAAGATTTAAGCTCTGTGCAGCGTGTATGTCCTCCACTTCCCGACTCAGTTCCACAATCAGATGACCTGGAAACAACAGAATTAGGTTCAGTCTGATCAGTAGAAGAAGAAAGTAAATCAGAAGTAAAAGTAGTATTAGAAGGGTTTAGAATAGTAGTAGGATCACTGCTGTCCTCTTCTAATACTTTAGCACCACTTGAAGAAGAAGCTACATTTGTAGCTTGCATAAAAGCTTCTTTTTCATCGGTTCCTGCAAAATTAAGAAACACGCCTTCCTCAAGGCTATCAAGTGCAGAATCAGTAGTAATATCAAAAGAAGCATTAGAATTTTGCGGAGTAGAAAGCCAATTATCTATTTCTAAACAATAAACACATGATACATTACTCTGACATGCGCAAAAATCAAAAGCACGAGGTGAGGATGAACAAGTAAGTGCATCATGATGATTCACAACCCCATTAGGCCCATTATGTCCATTGTTACCATTTTCACCATCCATGGTATCTTGCTCCAATTCAAAATCACTAGCAAATAAATGTTCACTAGAGGTAGCTCTCTCGCTAGGTTCTTGTTCACAAGATGATAAATTCAACTCTTGTGAAATATGCTCCTCCTCAACAAGAAATTGACTTGCCTTCTCTATTCTCCTCTCTCTTCTAATCTTTTTTTACTAATCTCTCAAGTTCAAGATTTAAAGGATTCAGAGGTAAAGCCCTATCACTCCTAGGCATAAAACAGTAACAATAAGAACGAGATGCAAAATTGACTCACACATCAAGATTCAAGTGAAAAAAAATGGAAGAATCTAACAAGTGCAAGCGTATGTGTGTATGAATGTATGAGTATGGATGACAATGTACTTTGTAGTGTATGAAAGAGTGTGAAAACTTGGACTATGCAGAAGTAATCAAAGAATGTCAAAAATTGTACCAATATGTTTTTTTTTTTAAACAATCTAAAACTTTTATCTAGCCAAGAAAAAAAATGCAAGTATAAGGCTCAGCACAAAAATCCCAGTCAAACGTTACTTGACACTTAGTTACTAGGAGCCAATTTCTTGGTTCCCCAGCAACGGTGCCACTTGAAATAACCTTAAAATCCGATGTCGCCTTAGGGTTACTTCAAAATTTTAACCAAGGATTGCATATAGCACAACTTCGATTCATTCTCTTTGAGGAACCAAAAAATGAAATTAATTTCCTAAGTAACTAAATAGAATGCAACCTAAACTATGAAATAGTTTTTGATTTAAAAAACTATCGCTAAAATTTGCAATGAATTGAAATAAACATTAAGGACTTGTTGGTATTTTAAAATTGAAATGAGTAATATGAAATGACAATGAGTGAACTGAACAAGAAGACAAACATAAGTAATTAACAATGATAAACGCAATACTTCAGTTCAATAGCGCAGGCAATCATCACTCAAACAAATATGGAAGTTAAAACAATTAAACCAAGAATTAAAACCGAGCTTTTAATCTAACAACCGAGCCACCTCGAATTGCTATAAAACTAATTTCCAAAAATCCCAATTTACTAACTGCCACCAGAATAGTAAAATAGAACTAAGGATACTAAAACCAATGCTCGATTTTTACTCAATAATTAAGAAACAGAATTAATGCCAGCAACAGATTTAATGATCCAATAACTCAAGCCACATTGAACAATCACCAATTTTGTTAAAATCTCAATACAAATCCTTGGCCCAAAATAAAGTAATAAAATTAAATCCAAAATCAGTACAATATCAATTGCTAAACAATAATCCAGTCACAGAATCTTCCAATTCAAAGATATAATCAATATGCAACTTCAAATAATTAAATAGTTATCTTCAGACTTAGGAATCACTAAATAATTCAATGGTTTGAAGAAATATGCAATTTAAACTCCCATATAAAAATCCAAACCCCTGCCATTGTCATTGAACCAAAATATTAGGATAAATTAGCCACAAAAATCCATTGAAGATGTTGCTAATATTAAGCTCCGAGGGTCAGCCATGAAAAGTAGGAATGAGAGTTTTCGGACTTGTAGGAGATGAGGGTTCAGATTTTTCCTTACGTAACCCAGATCAAACCACGTCACTTCTCTTCACGTCCCAGCCCACACACTCACGTCACGCACACTAGTTGCAAAATCATGCAACCCACGCAAAAACGCCGAACCACCCACAAATCACTTGCCTACGTACGCACAAGCAGCTCCACCAGATACACGTAGAGACCACTCTCCAAATGCACGCTGATATAACAATTTAAGTCTCTAGTTTTGGTCTATCTCTGCCCAGATATTTGGCTCCTAGTTTCCACGCAGCACATGCCTCCAACTCACGCACTCTCCTCAACAACCTGTCACCACGCAACACACAACTAGCTGGCTCACACCTGGGATGCAAATCTCGCACATCACAGCCAACACCCACCTTCATGCACACCTTTTGCCTTGCTCTAGCTATTTTTTTTCCTGCTGCCTCCCTTGCGTGTCTCCAGCTCCGCACACCACACAGCCAACTCCAAGCAACACACCACACAGCCAACTCCAAGCCAGCTGCCACCTGCTCCTTTGTTTTTGCTTGATGTGACAATTTAATTCATCTCCAAACCTTCTCATCCTAGACGTCATGCACACACATCACCAAACACGCACACACAGCACCTCACAACCAGCTAGCTCCCACCTACGCCTGCATCTCTCCACGCCGGCAGCCTCTTAGTGTTTTTTTAATGACAGACTAAGTTTGTGTGCTGCCAAAACCCGTATGCATAACGCTCTCGTCCAAAACCTATTCTCCCACATTGTCGTTTTTGTTCTTTCTTTCTAGTCCACGCTGCCTCTTTTTTTTTACATTAGGTATCCTGGCTTAGCCAGACTAATCCCAAGCCCCTACAACCCCACCCCAAGAGCCTAGAGGATGTAAATCTGGAACCTCAAGATGCCTCAGGTTCCTACGTAGCCTGTACACTTCTGCGCACAAGGAGTTTTCACATACTCTAGATTGTTCAGCTGATGATTGATCACTGGCTCCCCCTGCTCAGCATCAGGTTCCCATCAGCCCCCAGGTTCCCTAGCAGCACCAACTCCCACACTGCCGCTGGAAGCGAGGCGTCCGTAATTGATCCGATCAAGGAGTTTTGCCCAGGGAGCTAGAGGATCATCAATAGAAACATGTCTATTTTTTCTCCTTTGGCGTCACTCGAACTCAAAACCTCCTTTGAAGGGAGAGTCTTAAGTGAGAAATCTGGACCAATTGGTCCACCCCTCGTTGTCCGCTACCTCTCTCTTTTGTCAATACGTTGCCATTTTTGGTGTATTATTCAATGTCCCACTGCAGTCGTTTCCTTCTATCTTGCTTGTGTTTTTTTACTGTTGTTTATTGACGTGTGTTTCTTCTTTAACTTTGTGGATCACTCCTCTTAATCTTTCTTAGCTCTAATTTTTTCAAGTATCTTGTAATAAAAATTACAAATAAAGTAACATCAATTGTCTAAAAATTAATTTATCACATTTAAATCAAGATACATCAATTTTTTGCCCCTATAAATACAAATTAAATATAAGGTACAATAATTCAATTAATATTTAAATAAAGCCATAAAGATCAATTTTAGTGACAAAAGCCTATCTAAATGACATGAAAATATATATGAACAAGTGAGTTTGTCAATAATTCTTACAATTTTTCTTTAATTTACCGGTAATTCTTCCACATATTTAATTGTTTATTTCTTGTATCAAAATTTTAAACTTATCCGTGGATACATAAAATAATTGGTATAAATTTTTAATATTATTTTACCCTATGTGACACGCCACCACCACTCAAGGATCACAAAACGTTTTCCTAATTGTTTTAAGAGAGTTAATCGTCAAGCGATAGGAAGTACACGAGTATAACGTGCGTAGCCTGCAAGTCTTCAAGAGCTTAGACAAATGCTCGCACCGTCCGTGATTTAATTCCATGATATTATGTGTAGTTTCGAAGCAATTGGTCACATGTCTGTCCACAAGTTACGAGTATTGGTCTCAAAATAGTTAATGATACATATCAACTTGTTTGAAAAATAAGATAATATCTCTTACAAGTTAATAAAGATGGGACTTCATTCTTTGTTTAGACATGACTACCTTATTATTTTGAAGCAAGTTTCTAAAAGGTTTGAAGCTTTCTCATCTTGTCATAACTTTTCGTATTGTTGATTGGAAAAGGATTACTGAGCTTTATTGTGTACATGTTATAATTAATGCCAAGTACATGTACATGTATTGACACAAATGGAAAAAAAAAAACAGTATCACAAGTTTGCTCATATATATGATTGGCTTCAATTTGTATGCATGATCGACCATGAAGATTGATATTTGCAAGTACTAACTTCTGAGACTCAATTTGACCATAAAAATTGTGTGTATTTTCATAAAAATGATTTATTTTTTTTATCTTTTAATTCAAAAGTATTAAACCATGACCCCAAGGCTTGCAATGTTTTGATGGGTAGGTGGATTTGATAGAATCTCTGGAAATCCAAATCATGAAGGATTTTAGTTAAAACTTCAATAAAAATTGGTATTCTAATTTAACAGAGAGTACCTTAGTCAAAATCGACGGTATCATTTTTCCTTACCCTACTCCAGCTCTCAAAATCGATCGATATGACCATATTATTTAATTAATTGGTCAAGTTCAACCTGCTCAATTAATTAATGGCACGTTAATTGTTGGTGCAACCATTAGGCCTTGTATAATGTGCCAGCATTTCCCATCATTTAGTTGTTAAATCTAGCGTTACAATACTTAATGATTGACATATTAATTTATTTTATAAAACAATCATTCTAAAACAATCCACCTTTAATTAAATTATGAAATTCATCGTTTTGACGATTTCATGACTATTAAAAACTAATAACGCTCAAAGTATTCTTGCTTACATTAAATTATTTATTAACGTGTAAAATATTTTAAACAATGCTAATTATAATACTTAAGAAAATCACAACCCATCCTTAAATTATTCGATTTCACCGTCCTGTACATTACATTAACATCCCACATGCAGCGGCCTGTGTCAAAACATTGGCTTTATATGGTTGAATTGTCTGGTCATGTGTCTTTAACCTTAATAATTATACATGTAAAGAAGTCAAAAGTTTATATTATTTACAATAATTTATCTTCATATCATATACAAGTATTAGTAGTTCGTCAAAAAATTATACTCGATATTGATTTAGTTTTTTTTTTAATTTATCGGGAAAGTTACATGATAAGTTGAGAGAAGTTTGAAATGTGATTGTTACAGTTCATCAAAAATCTACATTATTAAGTAAGTGATGAGGTCAGAATTTTTAGTTTTATCTGAAATTAATATTTTTATTGTAAAAGTAATATATAAATAACTGATTTTGCAATACACTACAAGAAAAATATTATTTAGCGATGGATATTATCGATGAAAAACCTAAACATTCCGTTGGTAAGACAATTTAACAACATAATTTATCGACGGACCAAGACATCATAAAAAGGCCGTAGGTAATAATTTCTGATGAATAACAGAATATTTGTCAGTAAATTGACCAAAGGACAATTTATGTAACCGTCGGTGAATATATCGACAATTGTTTGTACAGTCAACTATCGACAAATTTATGACAGTCAAAATTTATCCGTCGGCAAATTTACAGACGGTATTGGTTATTCTGTCAGTAATTTTATTACAACATTACCGATGGTTATGTTTATTCCATCGGTGAGTAAACTGATGGCTATTCTGCGGCAAATCTTGTTGGTAAAATTGGCGACGAAATTGATTATTCCGTCTATAACTTACTATCAATATTACCAATTGTTTGTTATTTTCTGTCCGTAAATAGAATTGATTTTACCGATGCACTTTTGTTTTTCCATCGGTAAATTAACAGGATTTAAAAAAAACATGTCATTAAATTTTATTTGATGATCTTATGGTTGATGCATAATTTAAACAGTTATAAATTATCTGTGCATAATATTTTGATTTTTTATACATTGAATTTGTTTAAACAGAAAGTTGATTGATAATATAAAGTTAAAATTATCTTAATTGATAATAAAAACATTAAATTATACATAATAAGTATTTGTAATTCAAATGAAATGATTATAAGTACACTATTAATTTGGTGACCGCGGATGCTCTGTTTGCTACGATGAGGTGTTTCCCCTCCCCTTCAACTTATCCATCTCACTATGGAGCTAAATTATATACTCCATTGACTTTTGCAACTAAGTTGCCAACGTCTGCACTGTGTTTCGAAGTTCATGAACTTTATTGGTTGTCGACCACCTACTAGATGTTGTTGTACTAGACATGGAGGATTACAAATAACATGGGTTCGCAAATAAACCTAAGCTGAATATCCTTCCACGACAGTCACTACCACTCACTGCATGAAGATAAGTTTGAGTCTCATCAACATCTTCAGACTGTTGAGACTGACATTAAATGTTTTCTTGTATTTGGTCCTAGCAGAAGATAATGTTTATATTAGTAAGTGATAATTATTAAGCATTAATATTAAACCATAAATTTCACATACATTTAGTTCTCTATATCGGGTGTTGACGAATGTCACACCTTCATGCTTCTTAGTTTGAATGTGCAAAAAGAGCTGACAGGGTGTAGGCCTCATGCATATAGACTTTTCCTATATAAGAATAAAATGTTATAAGTGAACTATAATTTATAAGAATTACGACAAAGTTTCCTCTAGTTTTATGATATTTACCCCATGTTGAACAAAGAAAATAACTCAACAATACATTCATATATGGCATCAGACATTTATAATATTATAATTAGCTATAATACACATATTTTCATTTCAATATTAACAAATTAATTTAAATTGATATACAGCAAAGTAAAACAATCATAATGTAAGTGTAAAGTTTAGATATTTACAAGCCTTTGTGCATGCTCGTGGTAGGTAATAGATCCTCCTGTATGTACGTAAAGACTCTCTCCCCCCAGTTCTCCATGTTAATTGGTAGAATTATGCTCTAAAATGGGCATTGCCTCAGGTGATGTCCAATACTGCTGTCAACGACTCCATATTTGTTCAGAAATATAAGGAAATCGTACACCAACCTTGTGTATCGCACCAATAAAGTCCCAATAATTTGTACGTGCTTGTCTCTCCCATAATTTATTAATGACCGCATCAAATTCAGAATCTTTAAAAAATTCTTTTTGAAACAAAACAAAAGCATTCGATAAATACTTATAATGTAATCATATTTATCTAATTAATGTATAAAAATAAATTAAAAAAGAAAATAATATTTTTTTACCTCAAACTCCTAATAGTAAAATTCGTTTGTGGTCTAAAAGATATTCTTCTATACATAACCCTCAATATCAATCATCTCCTTGAATTTAGATGTCATGCTTCTTGAGCATGGTCTAGACGGAATCAACCTAATATAAAAATAAATAATTTTATAACATTTTAAAATTTAAACCTATAACTGAATTATAAACATATAGTGTTTCGTGTATTTTTATTTACAGATTATTAACAATTGTGATGTAAGTTCTTCCATCATGTCCCTTAACTCTAGGTTGGCGGTCGCCTCCTTCATCCGCATTGTTTACCCCTGATATCTCTATTGCTATAGGGTAGTGGATGGTGTAGGGGTGGTGGATGGTGTAGCAGCAAGTACGGAAGGTAATGCCTCATCTGTAGGTGTAGTAGCTGGAGGGGGAGGAGGTGATTCAGTTCCAGCTACAAAATGTGATGCTTCACATAGATAGTAAGCAGTTTCAAATCATTGTTTGAACCTTGGTTGTATTATATTTTGTTTTCTCTTTGGTAGTATATTTCAACCTCAAAATCATATTTGATTGAATTTTATAGGAATATAACAATTTGAATTCAATATTTTACACAATATATTGAAAAGGAAATAATTGATTTGTTGAATAAAATATTCAATTACAAACACGAATTAATTGTTATCATCATGTAATTGTAAATCAAAATCATCTTTTTTTTTCTGAAGAATTAGAATCAAAGTCAGACTCCTCTTCAGATCTCTAACCTTTGTCATCATCTCGAGATGAAATTTTAATATATTCATTAGATGGATCATTCAAAGGTTCATTATCATCATAAGTGACAGATGCATTTATTTCATAAACATCTTCCTGAAACGCTTTATTTTCAATTCTCTGTTCTCCTTTTTCATGTAATTCAAAAACAACTATAGGTTTAACTTTGCAAATGGTCAACCAATTTGACTTATCTCATTGAAGTTAGGAAAAGGGACATAATACAACTAGATCGCTTGCATTGTCAACACGAAAGGTTCAAATTATCTAAATCTTCTTCA
This sequence comes from Erythroxylum haughtii, assembly GCA_025504935.2. Taxonomy (NCBI): domain Eukaryota; kingdom Viridiplantae; phylum Streptophyta; class Magnoliopsida; order Malpighiales; family Erythroxylaceae; genus Erythroxylum; species Erythroxylum haughtii. Next base: position 2,003,600 of record JANSVB020000018.1, read on the forward strand.
CTTGTTAATTTCAACTAGATTGCATCAGCTATGCACTTTTGTACCAACATTTAGAGTTGGATCAAACTAGTCACACTTAAATATCACACTTCACTTTATTGGTAATGTAGGGTACTCAATTTCAAGTATCTCAATAATTTTACTATAGCAATCCATCAATTCTCCCTATATGCAAACTTCACTATTTATTGTTTCCAAGCTATGACTATGATATTCTATATGATATTTGTATCCATTAACGAAATACACTGGCTACGATTTAACAGTTCATAAAAGTTCCTTTGCAAGATCACAAGTGAACTTGTTTTCTATTGGATTTTCTAAGGCCTACACAAAAGAAATTATCATATTAAAAAATATAATGTCATTTGAACACTTAAATCTTATAATTCAATCATTTCAATATTTGTAAGTGAAAACTTACATATTTCTCG
>JANSVB020000019.1:23736-38678 GCA_025504935.2 Erythroxylum haughtii
GTTAATAAAAAAGAACAAGAACGTTGATTGTTTATATAGGAAAATGAGAAAACTATATTCTAGGCATCCTACAACTTGAAATGCTTTGAGGTTACTAAAATAGTTTCATGGCGACTATGCATATTTTATTACAAGGGTAATTTTGGAAAAAAGATATTACAAGTCATTCCATTCCATTCATTTTTAGTATCACTTTCAAATAATGGTCACAGGAGTCTTTCTCTTATTTTATTTAAACTTCCAAACAATGGAGTGACCCATTTCGTTCTATTTCATTCCGTTCCATTAATTGTCATTCCATTCCATTCCATCATAAACTCCCAAACATACCCTCAATAACTTTAATCTCAAAATTTGTCTGGATATAGAGCCTTTTTATTCATTGGCGACTTTTCATCTAGAAATTGATTGCAGATGGACAAAGCAGGGGCAATTTAGCATTTGAACTCGCGCGCCAACAGTACAAGAAAAGACTAATCATTTATAGACAATAGAGAAGATCTTCGAAGGGAAAGCATGGTTTCAAGCCGTGTTCATTACAACATGTTCGAGCTTCGTCGAAGCTGATGACAATATCTAGTTGAATCCCACCATATTAAAGTCGGTTCTAGGCATTTCGCTGAGAGAGCTTGCAATGCTGCCACCGGAAGGGTAAGTGACCAAACTGATCAGGACTCTACCAATGAATAATTAATATGTTCATCGGCAAACTACCAATGAATTTTAACAGACAGTTCGCAAATGAACAAAAGGGCATTGTTTTAACTGTCGACTTCCAGATTGCAGATGAAAAAAATAAGAAAACTCGCCAATGAACAAAAGGGTTCGATCTCCGCACGAGCTTTGAGATTTAAGGTTGTTAAAAAATAGGGTGGGACTTGGGAGAACTAGGAAATTAGGCTCCGTGCTATTGCTGATTGGAAATTTTGATTAACTGAGATTAAATTAAGTACTAAATTGATTAAGTTATACTAAATTACATCAATTAGGTTTAATTAAATTTAAAACATAATTAAGAAAAATTAAATTAAATTAAGTTAAATTTAATATGTGTTTTTAATGTACCACATAACATTTACACGTCTAATAAAAGATCTTAAATATATATCATGATATATAGTAGACAAAAATTTATGCTAATTTAAAACATTTTGAAAACATTAAGATTTTTTTATTGCTCTCAAATGTTAAGATTTAACTTATATTTTAGTGAAAATATTAAGGTCAGATTTATACTTTTTATTTTATTTTCAATGTTCCAAAACGTTGTAATATAACTTATATTTTCATTTTGATAAACACATTAGTGATAAATTTATACATTTTTTTACATGTTTACAATATTCCTAACCGTGCTCATTATATATGAGCGTCCAAATTAGTCGTGGACAGTAAGACATGAAATAGATAGTCTAATTCCCCTTAAAACATAAATCTTGTGCCATAAAATTTTTGGAGAGAGAGTTGGTGAAGAATCTAGTAACATACATTTAACTTGCTTTATATTTCAAGTTTAGTTATCATTAAAAGGGTTTGAAATTGAGAACTTGGCCTTGAAAAAATTTTAAACAAACGAAGTGATAAAACAAGTGTGATGAAAATGAGTTATTTTTCTTATTCACTTTGTGACAGGTTTTCAACTTTAATGTAGACAATATTGATGTATAAGATAAGGTAGAATATAGAATAGAAGAATTTAAATGTATCTAGTAATTTGTTGATATCTATATCAACAAAGACTAGACTAAAGTATATTTAATGATGGTTAGGATCTTCTCGAAATTCAACATATTGTTATCATCTCCCTTTAAGCTCATAATAGTGTGAAATTGTGAAGTATATTTAATGATGGCTAGGATCCTCTAAAAATTCAACATATTGTTGTCATCTCCCTTTAAGCTCACAATAGTGTGAAATTGTGAGTTTATTGCCTCAAAGTTGGTGGAACATAGTAGAAGAAAAAGATATTGTCATAACATTAGCAAAATGGATATGGTTGATGAAGAGAACCTTGTTTAAAACTAAGTCTTGAATAAAACAGATATTAATTTCAATTTTTTGTACAAGCACAAGAAACGAGGTTAACAACATGATAGACACTAAGATTATCACATCACATAGTGGGTTTGATGCAAGACAAGCCTATTTCACCAACTAGAGGGATGATCTAATAGAGTTATGTAGTTGTGAGAGCCATACTTTGATATTTAGCTTCAATGTTAGACAAAGCAATTGTTGGTTATTTCTTGACACTTTAAGAAACATTATTAGGGCCAAAAAAGGTACAATAATCGGATGTAAAGTGACAATCATTAGGACAACTAGCCTAATCAGTATCACAAGAGGCTTAAAAGGTAAGTATTGGCAGTTAAGGGTGGAAGAATAAGAGTCTAGGTACTATTTTGATGAGGAGCGTTACTCTCTTTAAATATAGCTTAGAATTAGTTGGGAAAACTTGATGGCTTGAGTGAAGGATGTAGGATTAAGATTATAAGGGTTGTAGGAGATGAGAGAGTAAGTGATATGGTCTAAAAATATTTGAGGAATATAGTGTGATCATATGCACATATGACTATAGGATGTGGAGATGGGGACCAAAAAGTGGGATGAGAAAAAAAGATTGGGGGAGAAATGGAAAGGGTGGGTAAGAGTAGTGGGTTGAAGGGGAAGTGTAATGATATTAGAGAGGAAAAGGAGGGAGAGGAAGCAATAAGAGGAGAGGTGTTATAACGAACATTGGTTTCAAGAAAGCGGATATGACAAGAGATGTAAAATTTGCATGTTGTGGGATCAAACAACAATTTCCTTTATAGTGATAATAATAGCTAGGAAAAAAAATATGGTGCAAACTTTAATGTAAGTTTGTCAGGACGAGTCAAACCCAGAAAGAGAAAGTAGGTACAATCAAAGACGCGAAAATGAGAAAATTGTTGTTTTTTATGAAAAAGTAACTCATGTTGGGGATTATTGTGAAAAACATGAGTTAATAATAGGTTAACAAGATAGGTAGCAATAAAGAATGCACCAAATTAGAAGGTGTTAGGGAGAGAAATATGGAGAAGAAGAGTGAGACCGTTTTAGTAATGTGACGAAGTTTTTGTTGAACAAGTATATTTTTCAAAGAGTATGGTGGCAAGAGATGTGATAAGTGATACCATGGGTGGTTAGGTATTAGGCAAATTTACATTTGATGAGTTCATAATCTCCATCGCATTAAAAAGTTTTAATACTAGTAGAAAGAAGATTTTCAGTGGTAGTTTTAAAATTTTGAAAACAAAACAAAGCATGAGATTTTTAACTTAAGGGAAATATCCATATGTAACAACCAAAATCATTTACAAAAATAATAAACTATCGATAAATAGAATGAGAAGACAATGGAGAGAGTCTCCAAATATTGCAATGGAGAAGTTGCAAAGGTTTAGTAGAAAAACTTAAATATGATAGAAAAGAAAGTTATATATTTTTTCTTTGAAGACAATAAATGGTATTTTAAGGTAAGGAATCAAATAAACTAGAGGAATATACTAGCATGAATCTCCAAGATGTTGATGCCATAGCTTAATTGAAGCTTGAGGGATTGTAAAGGCATTTGATTTGTAAAGTGTAGAGGAATCTTAATCAGATAGAAATTATTATGGATCAAACTCGCAAGAAGCAATATCTTGATTTTTTATTTTCTTCACAATATAATCAAAAGAATTAAATTCAATGAGATAAGAATTCTCTGTAATAAGTTTGGTTATAAGTAGTATATTTATGGTAAAATGTGCAAAAATTAAAATATCAGTAAGGTGAATTAGACAAGTATGTGTAGAAAAAGTGAGAGCACCTGTGAATGAAATAATAAGGGAATAAATGATTAATTAACTATATCTATTTACCCATATTTATCATGTTTTGCTTGTTATCTGAGAGTTTTATAATACTTTTAGTACTTATTTTGCTTCAAGTGTGTTTTTAGGTGATTATTGCCTTCATAAGCTAAAAGGAGAAGAATTTAAGTAAAATAGAGGCCTAAAATGGAAGATTTGAAATAACTTTGGAGATACTCAACTGTGTAAGAGAACTGCGTAAGTCAGTGTAAACATATGAAGCTTCAAAAATGTATTTTATATCTGTATGGAGATACACACCTATATATGTTGACATACACGGTCTTGTATGACTATGTAAGCTTTTGTGACTATGTAAAGTCATAATTTAGAGGTTTTCAAGATACAAAGTCACCTATATGGTTGTATAAGTGATCGTGTATATTCTAGGAATCCTAATTTGTGATATAAAAGGAAATTATGAAATCTAAAGTGGGAGAGAAGCGACTCGAATCATATTAGACACCAAAGAAAGCAAAAAAGAAGCATGTCTAAACCAAAGACGAAGGAAAACACAAAGATTACATCACAAGATTTGATAGAGAGCAACCTTTGATCCAAATTTTATAAAGACTTCATTAGAGATAAAAGGGGATATATATTATGAATTCTTTTATTTCTATTTGTTCTTTTAAATATTTGATGATGGATTTATTTTCTAAGTTTAGGAACTAAATTGTTTAGTGCCTAGGTTTGGTGAACCCTAAGTTGGGATTAATAGTATAATATAGTCTTTTATTCAATGCAATTTTATTGATTGGTTTATTGTTATTCAATTATGCGTTAATATTTTTGGACTGATATGCCTGAAATATTAGACTTTTTAGCAAGAAAGAGATTTCAGTTAATCAACCAAGAGTTTATTGTTAATAGTCTTGAGAAAGATATTAATATGAGATAGAAATTTTCACAGTCCAATAATCAATAACTTAATTGATTCAGAGCATCTGAATTAGTAGAATGTAGCAATATATCCTCATTTCTAGCAAATTTGACATTGTTGAGGTGGTTTATTGATGTAGATGGACCAATAAAAAAGATAAGTTGTTTAGAATTAGGCTTAGGTGTAAGATTGGCCCTAAAACTAAGTTGGATAAAACTAATGGTGAAATGGCCGATAGGAAAGATTAAGCGGTTAATTAGTTTGATGATGATGGTGGTCATGAGACATTGCCCCATTTGAGTGTGGTGACTTATTAGATATCACGACTTGCCAAGAGTTTCCTAAAGTGATTAGGATTTCTCCAGAAATTGTGACCATAGCTTCCTCTTCAGTTTTTGTTACTCTTAGCCACTAACATCATGCGAATATCAACCACCGACATGAAAGACAATAAAAGTTATGTTAGATAGAGGTGGTCGATGGTGTGATAACAGACACACCTTGTGGATTAAAAGCTTCAACCTAAGTTCAGCAAATATGATGGTGGAGTGTTGATGCTTAATAGCTGTGATGCAAGATTCATACTCTACAAGTAAGTCATTTAATAAGAGAAATGAGTTCATTAGCAGTGGTGGAAACGATGGAGTGATAAATTATGATAGAGTTGGAATTGTTCTTTAGAATGTGAAATTTTCTTCAGAAAGGAAATATTGAGAGGTTGATTGTTGCATAAAGTATTGCTCAAAACCAACCTAAAGGTCACAAGTAGTTTGGTACCTGAGGACAAGACGTGCGAGCTTGAAAATAAGGCATTGAAGAAGCGATAAACAAGATGAACAAACTTCTGTTACTTGATGTATTATGAAGATGGAAAATCCATGTTAAAGATGCTAACTGGTGGTTATGGGAATGTACCATTTACATAGTTAATGAGAACGTAAGTAACTAAAATGGTCTATATTTAACTTCACCATATAAAGTCATTGTTTGAATGTAATGATGTGGTTTAGAAATTTGTGATTTGGTTGAAAAAAGCGTAAGCAAACTATTTTTTATAATTGTTTATATGATTTTGATGTTTGACTCTAAAGTAGTTTTGATGTTTGGTTTTGAAGTGTTGTTAACTGGTATTGTAGTGTTTTACAATGTAGGTTATTGAAAGAGGTTATTTGTTGACTATTAGCTTAGACGTAGGTTTTAATATTATGGTAAAATAAGTACAATAAAAATGAGTTGTTTTTTTTATTAACTTTGTTAAAAAATTTTCAATTTGAATACATAGAATGTTAATGTATAAGATAAGATAAAATAAAAATTAAGGATATTTAATCATTTGTTGATATGTCTGTCAATAAAAACTAAATTTAAGTTTATATTGCAATCAAGAACTAGTTTAGGAAATTAGTATATATGAAAAAGTTGAGAAAAAAGATAGAGAATTAGTCTAAATCAATGTTATGAATACTATATTGGTATCGATATCGGATTTGGTTCTGGTACAGTATTGTGCTAGTACTAGGTATTCTTTTAGGTTATTTTTTAAATTTATAAAATATTCGTTTTTTAAAATAACAAAATGGTCTCTCAACATATTTTACTTTATAATTTATAATTTTACATCAACCATGTCTCCAAAAATTATAACAATGGAAAATTAAAATAATAAAAATCTATTTATTTCTATTAATATTACTTTTTGAATATTTTACATATAAATAATAACTACAATTAATGTAAAAATTATTTAATCATCATACAAATATAAAATTAAGAACAATATTAAGTACTTAAAATGTTATAATTTTATCATACAATAAATAACAATTATATCAAAACATCAAATAAAATAATAACAAATATCTATGACTTGTAAGTATTACAATCTATAACAAGAGTTTGTTACGAGGAAACAACCAACTACTAATGAAATCTGAAACAAAAAAATTTACAACTATATTTATATTGCATATATAAAATTTAAACATTCGTCAAATATAAATGAAATTAAAAAAAGAGAATAAATGAAAACCTGAAACTTTACTCAATCAAATATCCGCTCAAACCACGTTGATTATATTTCTCATTTGTTACAAAATTCTTATCATTGAGAGGAGTCTCATCGTCATCATCATTCAAATTCATTGTATAAAATGACACGTCAATACTTTCCTATCTAAGATTGTCTTCCAATTTACTCTCATCTTTCAAACTCGATTCCTCAAAAACCAATATGCCAAAAGATTGGTATGGTCAAGGCAAATTGGATCTATAAAACTACTTGTTCTATTAATAGTCACAATAAACAAATAACATTAAATTATTAATAAATTACAAAAAATAATAACAAACTTAATAATTAGAATAACATATCTTTCTCAAAGCTTTAAATTGTATCGAATAAAAAATAAGTTGTTAAATCTTTTATGTTTCAATCTATTCATTTTCTTAGAATAAATGAATTCAAATATATTCCAATTCCTTTCACATCTTGTTGCACTCATACATTGACTTAGAATTTGAATTGCAAACTTTTGTAATTTTAGAACACCATTTTTGAATTGGTTCTACCAAACAACTGTAATATAATAAAAGTAACATTATAAACAAAATAAAGTAATCATTAATTCTCAACAATTAAAAAAAAGTGAAAAATATAAACTTGGATTAAGTTTATCTATTTAACGAATAGCAATAAGCATCCCAATATCACCAGAAATATCCTTATAAATCTCCATTTGTGAGCTCAAAAGATCTTGCATTATCTCATGGGTAATAAGAGTTGTAATAGTTAATAACATCCCTCTATTAATTTTAGCTTTCTTTGTAAAACTTGGTCTAAAATAGACACTAGGTTTAAAAAATGTCCCAATTGTAAACAACAAAAAGTACTCATCTCTCATTAATAAATGCAAGCTAAGGTGTGTACAAAGAAGATTATTTTTTATTGACCTTAATTGTTTTCTTCTCCCTCTTTATGGCATTATAAAAATAACTCATTATTGGTTTCTCATAACTATTTGCCAGACAATATACTCTCACTAAAGACTCTTAAACTCATATGACCAAAATTCATTATCTTCAAGTATAATTCTGGAAAACCTCCAATTTAGCATTAGACCTAGCATACTAAGATGTAATTCATTTATCACTTTTAAACATTTGCCTCAACTCCTTCTTTATCATAATAAAACACATAATTGATAAGAACTTAGTTGCAAATCTTGTAATAGCAGGATGACAAAAATTCCTTCCACTTGTGAAATTCTTTCTCAATAAATCCAGGACCCATACACGATTATAGATAAACTTAACCACCTTTTTTTAATTTCTGTATAGTCTCATCAATAATAAAAAATATCTAGTATCTTTTGTATTTTTTAACATTAAATCAATGCAATGTATAATACAAGAAATCCAATAAAAAGAATTATGCCTTCTTTGTAATCTTCTTCCAACTACTTTATAAGTAGAATCATCGTCAATAATTATTGTTCACAACTTTAGCTCAACTTTGTTCACAACTTCATCAAATATCTTAAAAAGAGTATCAACATTCCTAATAGGGCTAAATGCATCGATAGACTTTAAAAACATTGTCCACTTTATAGAACAAAGGAAAAAATTAATAATAAGTTCTTACCTTCCACTTGTCTAACCATCATACATTATTGAACACCTATAAGTAGCCCCAAGTTATTCTTCTTTCATCCGAATAATTTTTTATTTCATAAACAAAGTTATTCAGTCAAACCACCATCTAGTCATTGCCATGTCCACAACATGAGTCCATTCTTTAAATTGTAAGGCATTAAGGATTGAAGGCTGAGCTCCTGGAGTTGTTTGTGGTGTAAAAAATTAGACATTTATCTTCTTCTTTTCCTAACATCAGGTGCAACATTCCCTTTTTTGTTGGGTAGGAATATTGCCACCTTTAACATCCCCACTATCATCTTGACTACTAATAAAAGAACTTTCACTACCAATTTCTTAGTTTGATATTTACGTTCTATCTTTCTCATGCTGATACTCTTCAAGCAAAATCTTCATTTGCCATTTCACATCATGGTTCATTTTTTTAAAAGGCTCTACATCACCTTTAACCTCAGCTAAATGCTTTTTAATTTAATGATTTCTCTACCTTTCAAATGCTCATTATAGTACAAACAAATGGTATAATTCTTCATTCCAGGAACTAATCCAGTATGAGCCTATGCTAGATCATTGAACATTTCTAAAGTGACTGAATTATCAGGAATACTTGCAATTCTTTTTATTTATTTGTAAAAACAAATGAAGTCAAATATCAAAATTAACTTAATAACTTTATATCAATACTCTAGCTAAATGTTTCTTTGATCTAGTGATTCCTCTATCTTTCAAATGCTTGTTACAATACAGATAAATGGTATGATTCTTTATTTTAGGAACTAATCTAGTATGAGCCCAAACTAGATCGTTGAATCCTCTTAAAATGGCTGAATTATCAGGAGTACTTGAACTTGCTTCTATTTATCTGTAAAAATAAATGACGTCATATATCAAAATTAACTTAATAACTTTATATGAAAATAAAATTGCATAAAAAAACATGAAGAAATGGATCAATAATAGTTTCTCAATAACTTATGTTTCTTTCTATATCTAAACATCAAATACATACATTTATTGCTACATTTTCATAACTATAACTCATTTTATGTGATTGAATAATTCAAACATAAGGTCACAATTATAAACTATTTTGTATAATTATATAATTCAAAAATAAACTCACAACTATAACCTATTTTGTATGATTATATAATTTAATCATAAACTCATACGCCACAAATGTAACTCATTCTATATTATTACATAATTCAACTATAAACTCACATCTATAATTCATTTTGTGTAATCACATAATTCAACCATAAAGTTACAAATATAATTCATTTTGTTTGATTACATAATTTAAACATAAACTCACAATTATAGCTTATTTTCTATAATTATTTCATCCAACCATAAAGTCTTAAATATAACTTATTTTGTATAATTATTGATTGGTAGATTAAATAATCTAATCATAGATACAAACTCACAACTATGAATCAATTTGTATAATTGCTAATCATATAATTCAACCATAAATTAACTAATCCATTTTGATAATTACAAATTCAATTATAATATATAACCTAATTTATAATAAATACTAACCTTTCATTCAAAATTTAATGCATCTCAATCTCAAATTTTAGACAAAACAACATTAAATTCATAATACAATTTCAAATATCGAACAACAAATGAATAACCTCAAATTCATAATCTAATTCAAAATTCTAGTTTCCAATCATCATAGAAATACAATCATTTCCAATTTCCAAACAACAGTTAATTTTTATGAATTTCATAAATTCAAATTTCCACAATTACAATTCACAAGCCATACACCATAGTTCCACAAGACTACGACATAAGCAATCTGTAAATCTAAAGAAATATAAAATGTTGTTTGAATTTTTGAATGTTCTTCATCCATAATCTGTTTACAAAGATGCTATATATACATAACTAAAGATAAGAAAATAGATACAAGATTGCATGAAATGAGGAAGACAACAAATATGGGAAGCTTGGAATGGCAAGTAGCCGTTGGAGGCAAATATGAGAATGTGGAAATGATATATTTCCATATTTTCATTAATACCCTCCCTCAAACTAATGCTCCATATTCATTTGGAGATTTTTATTAAAAATCCAAATTCAACCTTGAATCGGGACGTGGAGATTTTAAATGGGATATTTTTATATAAAATGCTATATTTTCATATTATAATTTTTTATACATTACAATTTAGATCAAGAATAATTTATATGAAAGCATCATATTTCAATTTAAAATATAAAAAACACATGAGTTACAAACTCTTTTTTATGTATATAATACTTCTTAAATAGAAAACGATCGTAATTTTTTATAGTTAATTTAATATTTTCTATAATTTATAAATTAATTAAATAATTTTAATTAATTAATCAATATTTAAAATTTTTATCTTATAATTTTATTTAAAAAATAAATAGGTCACAGGTGTGGTAAAATTTAAAATTTTAAAATGTATTTCAAAAATTAAAATAATAAGAACAAAAGGTTGATTTTTAATATAATAATAAATTTAACATTTTTAAATTTAATTTAGCATTTTTTATAATTTATAAATTAATTAAACAATTTTAATAAATAAATCAATTTTTAAAATTTAAATATTTGTCTTATAAATAAAAATAAAACTGTGTCACATTGTGACACAATTTTTAAAATTTAAATTTTATTTAAAATTAAAATAATAAAGAAAACAAAAAATCAATTTTTTTGGTAATATAATAATAAAATTAACCAGTTTTAATTTAATTTAATATGTCTATATAATTTATAAATTAATTAAATAATTTTAATAAATTAATCAAATTTTAAATTTTTTATTAAAAATTAAAAATCAAAATAATAAAAAACAAAAATGAAAAAATGCGTCACTACAATTTTTTATTTTTTATCATTTGAATTTTAATTTATTTATAAAATTAATAGTACCATAATTAAAATTAATATTTAATTTTTTATTAAACTAATATTAATATAATTATAATTAAATTGATAAAAGAAAAAACTCAGTGAATTAGTATCACGCACATAAGTGTCATGCGTGACTGATATATTTTAACTTTTAAAAGTAGAAACGACGACGTTTTGTAGACAGAGATAGATAGATAGAATAAAGCTATGCAAAGGATCTCGTCTCCAAGTATTATCCCTACCCTTAGCCTCGTTGTCTATTTGTCCAAAAAAAAAAAAAAAGGAAATGGAAGCATATTAAGCAATAGCTTTAATTAAGATTATGAAGCTACGTGTTAAGAGGATGATAATCCATTGCCAAAAAGAAGAAAAACGTCAATGGCGACTGCAAAAAGCACCATGAATGACCTCTCACTGTTACGTACATTTTTAACATTGGATGTGTCATTGCTTGTATCAGATTTGTTCTGTCTTGCTCATCAACTGTAAAAGGGCATTTGCCTTCCTCTGAGCTCTGTTAGTTCCAGTGTTGGTGATCTCAATCAAGTCGTGGTACACACCGAATTGCAGGGCTGCGAGTATAAACGAGGAGTTGCTCGAACCCAGCTCCAGAAGAACTGACGTCGCACACTCCCTGTTCTTGGGAGTGCCTTCTCTGATGAACTGTACAAGAGTTTGAATAAACGAGAGCTGCCCAATCGCACTTCTTCCTTCTGGGTGAGAAGCAAGAAGTAAAAAGATGGAGAGAGCTTCATCAACCATGCCCAGTTGCCTGGCTTCGAGTAACTTCAACAATGGCTTAACAATGCCAGCGTCTATGGCCCTTGCTTTGTTTGAATGGTTGAGAGTTAAGTTGAAGAGTGCAGTAATGGCGTCCTTCTTGCCTCTTATGGTCCCATTCTCTAGCAACTCTACCAATGGTGGGATGCCATTGTAGAGCCCTACACTTACTTTGTTCTCATCAGCCATTGCTAAGCTAAACAAAGCTGCTGCTGAATTTTCTCTAGCCTCAGTAGTTCCCTTCTGCAGAACTTCTATTATAGGTGGGATTGCTCCTTCCTTGGCTATGAGGCTCTTGTTACACTCGTCGATTGATAGATTCAACAGAGCTGTTACGGCATGTTCTTGAATTTTGGAATCAGGATAGGATAGGAGAGCAACTAATGGTGAAATTCCTCCACTCTTGGCAATTAGGATCCTGTTTTCAGGGCTCTCTTTCGACAGCAATCTAACCTTCTTCACGGCTTCTCTCTGCACTCCCAGCTGTCGAGAAGACAGGTCCTTAACTAAGGAAGCGAGTTCCTCCATATGGTCAGAGGAAGAGCTTTCTGGGCATGCACAACACTCTTTCTTGGGTAGCTGAAACTTGCTCTTCTCGCACCACTGCAAGATCAAATTTTTCAGGGCATAGTTTGGTGCCAGCGATAGGTGAGCTAGAGCTTCTCTCGTCTTTGGACAGGTTCGGTGGTTAGCATCAAACCACTTCTGTATGCTCTCTCTCTCGAACGTCTTTGATCGAAACAAAACATCCAAAAGAGGCCTTATGTCAGTAAGAAATCCTAGTAAATGACGTTATAATGTACTAGTGTTTCCAAGAATCGTGTATTGTAGGTCTTGTAGATTCATACACGGTCACTAGTTTTTCACTCACCTGCAGTGCAAATTAGAAGGATTTGATTTGGTCTTTGTATCAGAGTTCAATTACCTGCCCAGAAGCGATGATGACAGGATCTGTCATGATTTCCAGTGTGATCGGACACAGAAATTCATGGGGGATCACCTCGGTTGGGCTCTTATCAGGCAATTTAGACAGGACAGGATTTTCAAGAACGTCAATTACTTCCATACCAAGAATTTGTCTGAACTTGTTGAGAAGATCAATGATTTGTGAAGTGCTCTCTAAACTCTGGTTTCCCTTTTCTTTAAGAATGTTCTTCACTGCAACTGTCTCATTCTTAAGGTCATCAATGGTGTCTAGTTCCAATTTCTTTGCTAACCTTTCTATGATGGCGTGGTCAGAATTTCTCTCATCCGTTTTGGATATCACAACCATCATGTTAACTGCAAGCTCTATGTCCTGTGTGTCGGTTCTTCTCTTTGCTCTTCTGAGCTGCAGACACATTAGCTCAACCTGAAAACGACGAAGTTAATTTCTGTTCAGAAAATTTTCAGGACACTAATCGTACGAGAAATCACCAACAGGATTTTGAAGATAGAGATTCCTTTCTCTGCATATCCATTGCCAAATTCGAGCCAACGACTATCTGCAACCTCAAGATTAAGGCAATTCACAGGACACGAATCGTGATCTCGAGAGCTTAATTTCCATATAAATGAGCAGACATTAAACCATAACAGTTTTATAACTAAATACAATATATACAACTGATTCAATAATATATTTTACCTGCCCTTTAACCTCATCAGAGATGCAAAGCTCATCAAAAGGCACATCCTGTAAAGCCCGGCATAACTTGTCGTTGGTGGCGCTAAATCTAGTCATTACCGCCTCGCTCTCCACAGCCTGAATTGCCATCAAAAGTGAGGAAATAAATAACCAGAAAAGGGAACAAAAAATGAAGAAAATTCATGACAGGTACTTAAAAAAAAATTATAGCTTCTGACCAGATAAATCTTGCTGCCCTCATTGCAGAGTTTCAACTGTTTCTTAGCCAAACAAAGCGCCTTCTTCAACCTGTTCAAGCAATCAATAACCTTCTCAGATAGTGGGGTCTCACATCGATCTCTGATTTCGTCTATGAATGGCAACAGAAGTTGCATACGCCTAACAAGGCCATAGCACTCTTTCCTGTAAGTTTTTCTGTAATCTGCGAACTCAGCAACAGATTCAATCAAATCCACTATCTCCTGAGGAAGATCATCGAAATCCTGATGTGGGTTTGAATGATTACTAGGGTCTGTCTCCTCTCTTTCTCCATCCATCGCCATTTGCGATTGGACCTAACCCCAGAACAGCAAGGGTTTTAGATATCCAAATCTATGAATGATTGCTTGATATGGGATCTGATAGTTTTGGAACAGAACGCAAAAATTGCATGAGATCAGAGAAACCCTAACCCTAATGTTCATGAAATCTGATAATGCTCCGTTGTTTGATGGTTGCCAAAGCCACTTCACAGGCTTGGCGAACTTTTTGGTTCTTAAAATAGAGAACTAAGTTTGAAAGTTGGTTATGTCTTTTAACGGACATCCTGTAACATACAGGTGCATTTGCTCGGCACGAATCTTAACTACCAGCTATTAAAACCGAAATGTATCAACGATAGAAACCCAAAACCATAGGAGTGTGCTCCTTGGTATCCACGGCAATGTTATGAATACCGTACCGGGTTTAGTATCGGATTAGACGTGGTTCTGCCGGATTCTAGCGGAACGGAACGTTGCTGTTTAGATCTATGAGTCGGCCGTTTTCTGTGATGACTCCGACGTTGAGATCCCTGCAAAATAAAGAAGGCACGTCGGGAGTTATGTCTCGATTAGCCCCTTCGACGCTCAAGTCAGTCTTTTTGTGAAGGTGTGGCTGTTGAATGCAGAGAAAACTAGGTTATGATTGCGTACCTTGGTTACGATGAAATTATACCTTATATAGTGCATGTGCTAG